>SJYX01018621.1:129131-172881 GCA_006410675.1 Oreotragus oreotragus | reverse complement strand
TCAGGAGGATCTGCTGGAGAAGGGATAGTTTACCCACTCCAGTATTCTTAGGCTTCCCTGGTGGCTCAGCTGGTAAACAATCCCACCTACAATGTGGGAGACCTGGGTTTGACCCCTGGGTTGGGAAGATCCCCTGGAGAAGGGAACGGCTACTCACTCCAGTATTCTGGCTTGGAAATTCTATGGACTATACAATCCGTGGGGTCACAAAGAGTCTATATTCATATTAATCTTAATTAAAAATGACCTCTTATGTGCCTCGCATTCTACATATATTACATCATATAATCTTTACAACAACTCTTTGAAATCTGTCCTTTGACTTCTGTTTTACAGTTTAGACGATAGAGGCTGAAAGAGTAATTTATCCAAAGTCACATAATTCCTTAAGCCAGATCCTGGTCAAATACAATTTTATCCTGAGTTAAAAACAAACAAACAAAAATCATGTCTTTATTCTCTATTTGCTCTCCTGTGTGGTTTCTCCTCGAAGCCTAAGCTTCCTTTGGCTAATTTAAGAACAGAATTGTAGAGCTGCGTGCGCTCTTGTCAAAGTCCACTCCTCTGCTTGTGGCTGTTGCTTTTTTCTAGAGGGCAGAGGATAAACTCTGCTTGATGCTTAACATTGCTTAACATCTGCTTAACCCTGAATGGCAAAAAGAGAGATGAAATGGAATGGGGCAAGAAAAATGACGTGACTTCACAGAAGAAAGTCCTTAGGGGAGAGAGACAGTTGCTTGCAGTTGACCTTGACCTGGCACTGCCCCAGTGGCTCCGGCCACTGCCCTTGTGAAAGCCTGTGGCAGGCACCCCGGATTACCCAGTGCAAGTCTGAGGACAGCTAGGATTTGGCCAGTGCTGCTGAATTCAAAGGCACCCTGAATTGACAATTGTGTTCTACTTCAGATGGATAATTTCTGGGACTGAGTTCTCTGAGACAAGAGTCAGGAGCCATTTTTTCAGCTTCCAGCCCGTGTTGGCTAGAATGATAGAATGGATGTAGTGACTCAACAGACTTGACTTGATTTAAAAATGATGACTGAATGAAACAAAGTGGATATTTTATAAAGACACATACATATACACAAACAAACAGTATTTTGGGGTGGACAGACTATTAACCCAACAGGAACCCAGAAACCCTTGTCTTTTAGCTTCAGGATTATTGGATAGTAGAGAAATCATAAGAGCAATAGATGATCTGAACTTTCTACCTAAGAACCTAAGCAGTAGCTTAAGCATGTAGACTGGGGTTGGCAACTTCTGGTCCTTAGGCCAAATTTAGTCACAGATCTATGGATTTCACTTACACAGTGACTGGAATTTCAAGCTTTGGACAAATCCTCAAATAAAGCCACAGTGGGCTTTTATTTCTTCAGGCAATGGATTTGGATGGAGGGCCCGGCTTTTGACACAGCATAGGTTTCCTGTTGCTTGCTGCCTAGCCCTCTCCAGAGATACTGAAGCGCCCTTTGTTTTTATCACTACACCTCTACCGAGGATTCCTTTCCAGCAGAGTGAGAGCTGTCTGGGCCCTGCACAGATCTGAGCTGGAGATGCCTGTGAGCGTCTCCCTCACCAGCACTGACAGTCTGAAGTGCAGCCTCACGTTGCCAGTCTCTATAGCCAAGTTAACAGGAAAAATAGTCACTTGTACTTCTTTTATTTATTTATTTTTTTCTAAAGAAAAGTTTAAAAGTGTAATTTCTTTAAAAAAAATAATCATTGCTTTCATATGATTTTTCCTCTCTCTACTTTTTCAGTGGACACAAGCACATTTGAATCCAAAACTATCAACATCTTGTATATTTTAAACATTTTGGGCTCTGAGAATGCTTTTAAATAGTCTGGACCAAAACAACGCCAGTAAAAAGGTAGCAATAAAAGTAAAAATCTAATGAATGAATGATGGCAGAGAGGTATTTACTTGTTGCTACCCTTTGGTTCAAGAATTCTTATGTAAAACTAAATGACAAAGTAAAACTCCAGAGTGTTCTTTGAGTCCTGGGAATTGAGGAAGGCCATTTATGCCGGTCACTCCCTCCTAGAGTAGAGTTTTGTGTGGGTAATGGGTAGTAGGCTAAGTGTGGCTGGAAAACAAATATGACATTTTTTGATTTTTAAAACCAGATTTTGCAGGCTTTTTTAGTGGATACTGAAAAGTTACTAGGCAGATCGTTCTTTACAGTGATCCAATGAGTAACACCTCTGTGAAGCAATTTAGCTGCTCATCATTTATCACCCTGCCAGGGGGACAGTTTCAGCATGTATACCTCCACAGCGTGTGTGGGTTTCACTTTGTGAAATGCAATGACTCATGTACCGGTTTGATCCTTACAAAGAAATATGGGACCTGGTGAGAACTTTTAAGGAGTGGTCTGTAACTGAGTCAATAAAAACCATTTTACAGAAGAATAAAATACTAATATTGGCAAATATTGGTATTGATATTTGTAAATGTTAGTATAATGATATTAGTAAACTTCATTTCATATAGAAAAGTCCATTCATAAAAGGGACCTAATTTATTCCTTACCTCCACCCCAATAAATAGATGAAGAACCTGTGCCTCTACGATTTTGTGACTTAATGGCATATAAGTAGAAAATGAGGAATTTGGGAATATAGCTCAGGATTTCTAAATGATCTCAGGGTCTTTCCCTGAGATCCTGCCTCATAAGATTAGGGAACAGTAAAATCTCTGGTCTGTTGGGAAGGAAAAGATATGAGCAGTCAGGATGGGACTTTTAGTTGTTTTCTAGACCATATTTTAGATTTAAAATATAAAGAAATATAAAGTGTCATTAAGCTTATTTTCACTTCATCAGTATGTGAGGTCAGACAATTGGGTTTGATAATTCTGTCAAATTGGTTTTGACAGAACATTTGGGTTTAATGGAGATTGTTTTTCTTTAAGAGTCAGTCTGAGAGGTTCTCTGATAAAATTGAGAACAGTCTGTCACTTCTGAGAACTAACCACATCCCACAATCAAGTCTGATAAAAAATCAGAAAAGAAGTTAACTTATTTTGAGCAAATGTGATAAGCCCATAAGGTAGAGATGAAGCTACCAGCAGGACATGGACAAAATGCGTGTGTTTGGAACAAACTGGCTCCAGCTTCAAAATCTGTGGACAGATATATGTCAGTATCAGTGAATGAAGAGAGAGCTGTACACGGTGAGCAGAAAGCCAGGAGAATGAGTGATAAACACTCATTAGGCAAGTAGAGGAAATGATCAAAATAACCACAAAAGAACAGTAAAGTCTAAATCTATCTTTTTTTTTTTTTTTCCTTCCGGTGATATGTTGACATTATTGAAACCTTGCATTAGTATTTTCTAAAACTAGATCTCTTGGGTTAGACAATAAAGAATTATGGCAGTCGCTCTCCCAAAAAGAGGTCCCATTGTGCGAGAAAGGAATTCAGTATGCCAGGAAAAGAAATGGAACTGTTGGGGTATGATGTAAGAAAACTACAAGAGAGTTCTAGTGTTGTAAATGTGAGTGCTTAATGTTTCTAAGCCTCCAATTGTTAGTACGTAAAACTGAAATAATAATTCAAAGCATCAATTTGAGAAATAGATAACTGGCAAAAAGACTCAAAACTAGTGATGGTAAATAAACTGTGGCTACTATTTTTCCACACACGCTTTCCTAAGCTTTCTTGTGTGGTTAGAGGCATATAGTTTAAAGAAGGAAAAAAAAAAAAAAAATAAGAAAAATACCGTGCAGGATTTAAAGGATCTCAAAGTTTATCAAGAAGTTAAGAAGTTAAATAATTTGCCCAGCATTGCTTTGCTAGTAGAACTAGCTGAAAACCAGCTGTTTCATTCCCAAACTCCTGCTCTTTCCCTCTGTCCCATCTGCTTCTGTAAATGAACTAATTTGTAAGCAAAGAAAAGGTGATAATTACATTTATAATTTCCTCAGCTTTCAAGTTTAAGCCCTAGTACCTCTGGCCTAGTGGATGAAGGTCTTGTGTACTGCTGAAGAATAATAATGTATTTTAAATGCTTGTGTCCTTTCCTCTTTTTTTTCTTGCAAAGGTCAGAGGTGTGAGATGTGGATAGTATAGAGCTCAGCACACACTCCCCAGGAATCCAGGACTGGGGGCTACTTCTCAGCCCCAACCCCAGCCTGTTCCCAGCCACCAGCTCAGCCTAATATGAACCTTCTCCTCTAGTGAAGGAGTGGTTCAGATGGTAAAGAATCTGCCTGCAATGTGGGAGAGCCAGGGTTGGATCCCTAGGTGGGGAAGATCCCCTAGAGAAGGGAATGGCTACCCACCCCAGTGTTCTCGCCTGGAGAATTCATTGGACAGAGGAGCCTGGGGGCTAGGGTCTGTGAGGTGGCAAAGAGGCCAACAGGACTGAGTGACTAACACTGTCTCTAGAGGGGACACTTTGCATGACACTTCACGATCCAAATGCAGGTAGTAAAATTACTATTTCAAAGCCAGGAAGGGAAGCACCTGAGGAGATAATGGATTTGCTGAAAAGGAGTATGTTTTGGATTTTTCTTCCCCAAATTGTGGGAATGACATGTGGGTGGAGAAAATATTCAAGTAAATATGGTATGGTGAGAAGCCTCTGTAATATGACCCTGGTATCTCAAGGGAAAGGTCTTACTGGGTCTGTGGCCCCCCCGGCAAGAATTAACCCATCCTTTTTCCACATTTCTGCCTCCCAGGCTTGGCTAGAATCTGGACAGAGGAGCTTTTAACCCCCCTTCTTCCTCCTCTGCCCTGTGCCTCAGGCTTGTGTGCAGCTGAGAGGCAGCCACCCGGCCCTGAATCTAGGACTGCAAGAGCGAACAGATAGTGCCTAGATAGGTAAATACCAAGTGTGCCTTCTGACTAGTGAACTAATCCAGCCAGTGTCAATAAGGAGCAGCGTAAAGTTTCCCGGATGTGGCCCCAGTGCGTTTACTTAGTCTAGGGGTGTGAGTTAAAGTCGGGGTTTAATGACTAATTAAAGTCACTCAAAGTCCCTGAGCCGTGTGTGCAACAGTCACACAGGAGAGTGAGGATCCCGGGGCAGTGGAGACTCGCAAGAGCTGCGAGTGTGGCCAGTGGAAATGAATTCTCAGTTCAGCTCCGCAGCACGTGACTTCCTATTTCTGTAAGGTACTTCCAAGGGACTTCCTCTAAAATCTGCCCAGAACTCCCAGAAGATTTCATTCAGCGCCGACGTTAAGGTTCCTTCCAACCCGAGACAGAAGTTTTTCCTGAGACACGGTGTTAGTTTCTTTTCTCTTTCTGCTTTGCCATCGGCAGCGTGCAAGGATCTCGTGGCTCCTGTCCGTGATCGGAAGCTGAATACACTGGTCCAGATCTCAGTAATCCACCCTGCGGAGCAGGGTCTGACAAGATACTCCAGCACCGAAATTGTTGAGGTGAGTGTGCTGTGTGCCTGCCTTACTCTCACTATCTCTAGGTCGCTGTCTGGATTTGAGCAAACAGCTGAATTACCTTAGACAGCTGTGCTGAGTTACTGTCCTCTGTCATTTAGGAAGGCATACCTGAGCTTACTAAGCATGCATTGGTAACTGACCAGGATAAACAAATGGGGAAAGAACTTGCCCTTTTTAAAATCTTTTATAAAAGACCTTATTTTTCTTTAGTAAGTAAAAGGAAAATCCCCACTTTGAATCTTTGAATAGAGTACTAAGTAGAGAAAAAAACTATATATAAAATTTTAATTAAATGGAATGAGTATATCTTTGCAGGGAAGAAAGTTGAAAATTACCTAGAGACGTTTAAAACTGTTTTTGCCCTTCTCATTTTTTTCTGTTTCAGACTGTCTGTGGAAACTTCATATTCTCTGCCTTTCATGTGTGTCTGTTTATTTAAAGTATGGTGTTTTTCAAAGAAAGGTAGTTGATTAATTGGAGACACTGTAATGTTTCTAGGCAAAAGGTGTAAATATTACTCATCCGATGAGAGATTTCCTATTTACATTTATTGTTGCTTATATAATGTTCAAAATGTGTTGGGAGGAAACTTGTTATTGTGTTGGATCAGATTCAAAAGAGGAGGTGTTTCCCTTTTGATTATTTTGTTCTCATCACACATATTTCACAGCCTTACTGAATGAGGGCTACTTAGTCTCTGGCATTAAAGAAAGTGTCCTCTAATCCCCAAGCTTCACTTTTCTTAGGCTGGAGAGTCCTGTCTATTTTGAAGGTGGAGTTTCTCTGCAGGAGTTTAAGTCGTGTACTCCAGACCAGGCTTGCTAACTGCCGTTGGTGGAATAGATGATTCAGACAAACTCCACACATTTCACCAATAGGAGTGACACAGATCTTACATGTAGCCCTGAATCTGTCCTTGGGAAACTTTAGATTCCAATGCTGGTATCATTTGTAGTTGTAACATTTATAGTTAAAGTTGTGGTTGAATAAGCAAAAATAATCTTATTCATTCAAAGACAACCAAAATTGACAAATTGTTCATTTATATGAAAACTATTTTCAAGCATTATCCCAACTTGATGATTTTTAAAATATTGTCAAGATTAAAATAAATTATGTATTTTGACACATTGATTTGAATATATATATAACTGTTGTTGATTGTTTTATTCACTGTGTGTTTTGCACAGCGTCTAACACGGTGCCAAGCAAAAAGCAGTATTAGTTAAATAACAGGAAGAAAGAATGAATGAATAAATGAATAACTTCAGCTTCCAGAAACTTCCATAAACAACTGGCTTACAGAACTCTAGCAAACATCTCCATGATATTCAGCACTGTGCATATTTAAATATAGATGCAAAATTTAATGTTGGATGTCAGCTCTCTAAAAATGAATTCTGAGGCATGGAAATACTCTGTGCACTGCATCCTGAGATAGTAATTTCATAGCCCCAAATCCATCATATTTAGTTTCTTTCATTAGTTTTCAAATCAGTCTGAGGAAAAAAAAAAAAATACAGCTGAACATCTAAAAACAAATGAATGCTATCAGAGTGTGGCTTTCAGTTGAATCATTACAGAAAGGAAATAAATGGACAGATTAGCAAGTGGTTGAGAAAAGAGCTTCATTTTAATTTGGTCAGTCAATATCTCAGGTTATTTGCATAAGTCACAGGTTATATCCATTGAATGTATGCTAACTGTCATGACAGCTGACCCTAACAACGGTTCTGCATGTAATGAAAATAAATTGTTTTTCAAGATTCTTAGCAGCTCTAACAAGGGTGCAAGGCATTTACTATCTACAGCTCTATCAGTACTTTGGGGCCCTGGGCCGTGTTGTTGCCCATGGGCATTCTTTGGCAATTCAGATCTCTCTTCTAATAGAATCATTTCCTAGAAAAACAAACAGACCCAGACACTCTCTGCATTCTCATGTGTCACCACAGGCTGCCAACTGCAGTTGCTGCCTTATTGAATCAAAGTTGTCTGCTTATGCTGTTACAGGGAACAAGAGACCCACTGTTCTTAACTGGTGTCACGTTCCCATCTGAGTATCCCATCTATGAGGAGACCAAAATAAAGCTAACAGTCTATGATGTCAAGGATAAGTCTCATGACACCGTAAGTACTTGAACTTAATTTCTTTCTTTGGGAAAAAGGCTTTTCCAAACTGTCAGATTTGTGATATAACTGGCATTTTTCAAAGAGGTGCTTTGTGCTGTGTTTATGCTTGTCTTATGTTTATGGTTTGCTGGGATTTTTTTTTTTTTTTTTTTNAACAGGCCTGCTTCCTAATAAGGTCACATTCTGAGGTGGTGGAGGTTAGGACATCAATATACAAGTTTGAGGTGGATATAATTCAAGTTTTAGCTGAACTTGATATTTCTCTGGAAAGTTAAGTGGAAGACAATATAAAGTCTAGAGGCAGTAGGCTTGCTGGGATTTTTTTTTTTTTCTTTTTTAATGGGAAATTTAAATTACTCTGTTTAAGAACAGTGACTTTCTTTCCACTTGCTGATTAGGGCATTTCCCCAGTGGTTGCATTAGAGGACGTGGCAGAAAACAATGGACTCCATTTGTGCCTGGACATGTACTTGTCCCTTTGCTCCATCTGAAAACTTCATGGCATCAAAAGGAGGAAAAAGAATAAGGTGTCCTCTCTGCATGAGTCCACGGTAACTGGTTACAGCTAACCTCCTGGAGAAAGGGAATTTAATCTAGCAATTAGAATTATGAGCACAAGTTCTGGAAGATGAAAATCCTCATCACCCTGTTTGGTTCACTGACTCTGAAAGGCCCGCATGCCTGTCCCACTGCCAAATTGCACATCTGCATTTTGGTTGGTACATGCCTTTGGTGTTGGCATTGGCCCTCTGACCACAGAGCTTTCTACTGCAGCTATTTTAGTGGCTTGGCTCTTTTTTATTCCCTGAGGTCTTCTGGTGGAGCAAGAGGACACCCACAGTGGAAGCCAAGAGAGTCATCTTAATGAACGGCACGTTACAGACTTGGTGATTTGCATTGTTTCATAGCATGGCTGGCTAAATTCCTGTTCCTGAAGGATCAAGTTAAATCAGGCAGAAAAGTGATGTGGAATCTTTTCTTTCGGAAACCTTTCATGAAAGGACTCTTGGCCCAACCAGTGCTCGCTTTTGCGTGAGCTCTTAAACGAATGGTAAATGTTGCATATGAAGGTGGAGCATTCACCATGTCTGTGACTCTAGAAGTGAGTGAGTCAGAGACTCTGGTGGGAAAGGCACTGTCCCATACCCTTACCTGTATCATCTTGTGTGTTAGGTCCTTGTGTGCAGGACCCTGCCTATAAGACCTAGGTCAACGTTTTCAGTAGTGGGCTCCCCTCAGACAACCGTCTCATTAAAAGAAGGATTTGTGAACCTGGTGGAACTTGGCCACCACTGAAAAATACATATTCAGTCCCAGAGTGTCAGCGTGGTGGGGGTGGGGAGGGAACCAAACACTAGAGCAAACAAAAACATCTTTTAAAATGTCGCCTGCTTGCTGCCAAATGTGGGCTCAGAGGGAGTGCCACCNAGTCCAGTTTTTACACAGTCCTTTAATTTTCCCAACAAATATTTCTTATGTAGGTAGATATGTGTAGTTCACATACTCTTTAGAGAAGTGTGTGTAAATGAAAATCTCCCACACTGCAGTTAAGGGCAAAAGTGCACATTTTTGTTTTACTTCTATGAAGGCTTAAACAAATGCTTTCTTAACCGAAGGGAGATGCTGTTTGTTAAGAGAGATGTATTTCTGACCCCAGTAGTTCCAAGCCTAATAAATATACAAGTGATGATTTTGATAACCTCATCTTTCAGAGTGATGAGAGAAACATAGATGAGCAAAGACATCATCTGGAACAGAAAAGAAGAGAGCACACAGCAGACATTTGGGAAAGCGGAAGAGAACACAAATAAGAAAAACAATACCAAATGAGAACAGTTACAAAGTAGGCTCCATTAGTTGAAAATAAACTAAAATGAACGGTGGGGGCAAGATGTGGTGCGAGGCGCAATGAATTAGAGACTCTTCAAGATTCTACAGGAAATAACAGAATAAACACAGAAGAATATTATTAATGAGCATAAATCAGCTTAGCATGATATAGAGCCATGTTTTTCTAGGAGTAGCTTTAAAAACATATTCATAAGTGAAGAGTATGTTCCCAATACATGTCCCTGGTATGGATATTAGTATGAGTTGGCTTTCTGTGGTGGCTCAGCAGTGAAGAATCCACCTGCAATGCGGGAGAGACAGATGCGGGTTCAATCCCTGGGTCTGGAAGATCCTCTGGAGGAGGAACTGGCAACCCACTCCAATATTCTTGCCTGGGAACTCCCAGGGACAGAGGAGCCTGGCGAGCTACAGTGCATGGGGATCACAAAGAGTTGGACACGACTGAGTGACACACTCAGCACTATACTTTCTGCCATCTTACAGCAGATAATTGATTATCATGGAAAGCAGTGACCTGGGAACAAGGCAATGTTGTCTTCTGAATCCACTCAGGAGATCTGAACTACAGACATCCTAGTCTTCAGAAAATTGTTGTCTTAAAATTCCTGAGAGGAAGGAAGAATAAAGAACAGAAATGCAGAAGAAACTAAGAACAGGAAAGCATATTGTACTGGCTAAGTAATTAGAGGGGCTATTAAAATGTTTTAACATTTTAAAATGTTACAGATATCTCTTAATGTATGATGCAAATTCATTTAATCTAGAGGGGCTCACTGGCATGGAATGGTAACTGTGAAACCATGGAAAGAAGTCCAGTGATTTATTGGACTGGAAACATATCCCAAAGTCATATCAGTTGATAGATAAATGGTATTTAATTTTCTGGACTACAAGGAACAAGTATATATATATGTGACATTTTTGAGAAAGCTGACCAAACTCTAAGAATTTGAGAAGTAAATAGAACGTTGTCTTCTTGGCAGCAAGAGGCCACAGCCTTAGGGAAATGACCAATTCTCTGCTGGATGGGAAAATACAAATAGTGCTATTGATGAAACCTGGAGCTAGATGGTGATTTCCCTAGATCCCTGTTTGGATAAGGCCACTTTTCTCTTCAAGATGCCCCCTATCCTCTGTACCATGGTTTTGTTTTCTTTGTTTGGTCCCTTGAGGGACAAGGGACAAAACAAAGGACCTCTTCCTTTTTCCCTATGAAGAGTCAGGGGAGGGAGGCAATGTATAAGAAATGAGCTTTCATCAGAGAAGATTTGTTTCCATCAGGCTATATTGGGTTTGAGCTGTAACATTTATTTTTAATTGCAAGAAAAAGAAGCTTTATAAGCATTCAGTCTTCCTTTCTTGATGAAGGAATACACAGAACAGAGGAGCAGGTCTTCCTATGACCCCTTGGGACATCTCAGTTATTAAGACAATGCCTCCCTGTGGACCATCTGTCTCTAAGTAAAGGGAGACTAACCCCCCAGACAAATCCATGCTTAGAGAATGAGTTTACCATTTACATGTAGTACCTTTGAGGGCAGCCAGAAAATAAATAAAAATTTTCTGCTTTTTTTGGCTTCCCATTTGGAAGTGCCTCATCAGAGGGGAAATGAACAAGTATAAATGCACATCTGGTTTCACAGAAGACAATATATTCATGATAACTATGGTTTCTGAAAATAACAGATGATCCAGTAAGGAGTATACATTTTATTTTGTGTTTATGTGGAAACAAGAAGGTAACAAAATATCACAGATATGTAAAATAAATGTATTAACAAAAGGGTAAGGTTATATCAAATCAGAATCAACTTGGAATATCTTGAGAATTTAATTACTATAAGAATACTAAATTGATACAATCCATTTTTGTGTCAGCATATAACTTTATTCATATTAATCTTGGTAGCTTGGCTGGTAAAGAATCCATCTGCAATGCAGGAGACCGTGGTTTGATTCCTGGTTCAGGAGGATCTGCTGGAGAAGGGATAGTTTACCCACTCCAGTATTCTTAGGCTTCCCTGGTGGCTCAGCTGGTAAACAATCCCACCTACAATGTGGGAGACCTGGGTTTGACCCCTGGGTTGGGAAGATCCCCTGGAGAAGGGAACGGCTACTCACTCCAGTATTCTGGCTTGGAAATTCTATGGACTATACAATCCGTGGGGTCACAAAGAGTCTATATTCATATTAATCTTAATTAAAAATGACCTCTTATGTGCCTCGCATTCTACATATATTACATCATATAATCTTTACAACAACTCTTTGAAATCTGTCCTTTGACTTCTGTTTTACAGTTTAGACGATAGAGGCTGAAAGAGTAATTTATCCAAAGTCACATAATTCCTTAAGCCAGATCCTGGTCAAATACAATTTTATCCTGAGTTAAAAACAAACAAACAAAAATCATGTCTTTATTCTCTATTTGCTCTCCTGTGTGGTTTCTCCTCGAAGCCTAAGCTTCCTTTGGCTAATTTAAGAACAGAATTGTAGAGCTGCGTGCGCTCTTGTCAAAGTCCACTCCTCTGCTTGTGGCTGTTGCTTTTTTCTAGAGGGCAGAGGATAAACTCTGCTTGATGCTTAACATTGCTTAACATCTGCTTAACCCTGAATGGCAAAAAGAGAGATGAAATGGAATGGGGCAAGAAAAATGACGTGACTTCACAGAAGAAAGTCCTTAGGGGAGAGAGACAGTTGCTTGCAGTTGACCTTGACCTGGCACTGCCCCAGTGGCTCCGGCCACTGCCCTTGTGAAAGCCTGTGGCAGGCACCCCGGATTACCCAGTGCAAGTCTGAGGACAGCTAGGATTTGGCCAGTGCTGCTGAATTCAAAGGCACCTGAATTGACAATTGTGTTCTACTTCAGATGGATAATTTCTGGGACTGAGTTCTCTGAGACAAGAGTCAGGAGCCATTTTTTCAGCTTCCAGCCCGTGTTGGCTAGAATGATAGAATGGATGTAGTGACTCAACAGACTTGACTTGATTTAAAAATGATGACTGAATGAAACAAAGTGGATATTTTATAAAGACACATACATATACACAAACAAACAGTATTTTGGGGTGGACAGACTATTAACCCAACAGGAACCCAGAAACCCTTGTCTTTTAGCTTCAGGATTATTGGATAGTAGAGAAATCATAAGAGCAATAGATGATCTGAACTTTCTACCTAAGAACCTAAGCAGTAGCTTAAGCATGTAGACTGGGGTTGGCAACTTCTGGTCCTTAGGCCAAATTTAGTCACAGATCTATGGATTTCACTTACACAGTGACTGGAATTTCAAGCTTTGGACAAATCCTCAAATAAAGCCACAGTGGGCTTTTATTTCTTCAGGCAATGGATTTGGATGGAGGGCCCGGCTTTTGACACAGCATAGGTTTCCTGTTGCTTGCTGCCTAGCCCTCTCCAGAGATACTGAAGCGCCCTTTGTTTTTATCACTACACCTCTACCGAGGATTCCTTTCCAGCAGAGTGAGAGCTGTCTGGGCCCTGCACAGATCTGAGCTGGAGATGCCTGTGAGCGTCTCCCTCACCAGCACTGACAGTCTGAAGTGCAGCCTCACGTTGCCAGTCTCTATAGCCAAGTTAACAGGAAAAATAGTCACTTGTACTTCTTTTATTTATTTATTTTTTTCTAAAGAAAAGTTTAAAAGTGTAATTTCTTTAAAAAAAAAATAATCATTGCTTTCATATGATTTTTCCTCTCTTTACTTTTTCAGTGGACACAAGCACATTTGAATCCAAAACTATCAACATCTTGTATATTTTAAACATTTTGGGCTCTGAGAATGCTTTTAAATAGTCTGGACCAAAACAACGCCAGTAAAAAGGTAGCAATAAAAGTAAAAATCTAATGAATGAATGATGGCAGAGAGGTATTTACTTGTTGCTACCCTTTGGTTCAAGAATTCTTATGTAAAACTAAATGACAAAGTAAAACTCCAGAGTGTTCTTTGAGTCCTGGGAATTGAGGAAGGCCATTTATGCCGGTCACTCCCTCCTAGAGTAGAGTTTTGTGTGGGTAATGGGTAGTAGGCTAAGTGTGGCTGGAAAACAAATATGACATTTTTTGATTTTTAAAACCAGATTTTGCAGGCTTTTTTAGTGGATACTGAAAAGTTACTAGGCAGATCGTTCTTTACAGTGATCCAATGAGTAACACCTCTGTGAAGCAATTTAGCTGCTCATCATTTATCACCCTGCCAGGGGGACAGTTTCAGCATGTATACCTCCACAGCGTGTGTGGGTTTCACTTTGTGAAATGCAATGACTCATGTACCGGTTTGATCCTTACAAAGAAATATGGGACCTGGTGAGAACTTTTAAGGAGTGGTCTGTAACTGAGTCAATAAAAACCATTTTACAGAAGAATAAAATACTAATATTGGCAAATATTGGTATTGATATTTGTAAATGTTAGTATAATGATATTAGTAAACTTCATTTCATATAGAAAAGTCCATTCATAAAAGGGACCTAATTTATTCCTTACCTCCACCCCAATAAATAGATGAAGAACCTGTGCCTCTACGATTTTGTGACTTAATGGCATATAAGTAGAAAATGAGGAATTTGGGAATATAGCTCAGGATTTCTAACTGATCTCAGGGTCTTTCCCTGAGATCCTGCCTCATAAGATTAGGGAACAGTAAAATCTCTGGTCTGTTGGGAAGGAAAAGATATGAGCAGTCAGGATGGGACTTTTAGTTGTTTTCTAGACCATATTTTAGATTTAAAATATAAAGAAATATAAAGTGTCATTAAGCTTATTTTCACTTCATCAGTATGTGAGGTCAGACAATTGGGTTTGATAATTCTGTCAAATTGGTTTTGACAGAACATTTGGGTTTAATGGAGATTGTTTTTCTTTAAGAGTCAGTCTGAGAGGTTCTCTGATAAAATTGAGAACAGTCTGTCACTTCTGAGAACTAACCACATCCCACAATCAAGTCTGATAAAAAATCAGAAAAGAAGTTAACTTATTTTGAGCAAATGTGATAAGCCCATAAGGTAGAGATGAAGCTACCAGCAGGACATGGACAAAATGCGTGTGTTTGGAACAAACTGGCTCCAGCTTCAAAATCTGTGGACAGATATATGTCAGTATCAGTGAATGAAGAGAGAGCTGTACACGGTGAGCAGAAAGCCAGGAGAATGAGTGATAAACACTCATTAGGCAAGTAGAGGAAATGATCAAAATAACCACAAAAGAACAGTAAAGTCTAAATCTATCTTTTTTTTTTTTTTTCCTTCCGGTGATATGTTGACATTATTGAAACCTTGCATTAGTATTTTCTAAAACTAGATCTCTTGGGTTAGACAATAAAGAATTATGGCAGTCGCTCTCCCAAAAAGAGGTCCCATTGTGCGAGAAAGGAATTCAGTATGCCAGGAAAAGAAATGGAACTGTTGGGGTATGATGTAAGAAAACTACAAGAGAGTTCTAGTGTTGTAAATGTGAGTGCTTAATGTTTCTAAGCCTCCAATTGTTAGTACGTAAAACTGAAATAATAATTCAAAGCATCAATTTGAGAAATAGATAACTGGCAAAAAGACTCAAAACTAGTGATGGTAAATAAACTGTGGCTACTATTTTTCCACACACGCTTTCCTAAGCTTTCTTGTGTGGTTAGAGGCATATAGTTTAAAGAAGGAAAAAAAAAAAAAAAATAAGAAAAATACCGTGCAGGATTTAAAGGATCTCAAAGTTTATCAAGAAGTTAAGAAGTTAAATAATTTGCCCAGCATTGCTTTGCTAGTAGAACTAGCTGAAAACCAGCTGTTTCATTCCCAAACTCCTGCTCTTTCCCTCTGTCCCATCTGCTTCTGTAAATGAACTAATTTGTAAGCAAAGAAAAGGTGATAATTACATTTATAATTTCCTCAGCTTTCAAGTTTAAGCCCTAGTACCTCTGGCCTAGTGGATGAAGGTCTTGTGTACTGCTGAAGAATAATAATGTATTTTAAATGCTTGTGTCCTTTCCTCTTTTTTTTCTTGCAAAGGTCAGAGGTGTGAGATGTGGATAGTATAGAGCTCAGCACACACTCCCCAGGAATCCAGGACTGGGGGCTACTTCTCAGCCCCAACCCCAGCCTGTTCCCAGCCACCAGCTCAGCCTAATATGAACCTTCTCCTCTAGTGAAGGAGTGGTTCAGATGGTAAAGAATCTGCCTGCAATGTGGGAGAGCCAGGGTTGGATCCCTAGGTGGGGAAGATCCCCTAGAGAAGGGAATGGCTACCCACCCCAGTGTTCTCGCCTGGAGAATTCATTGGACAGAGGAGCCTGGGGGCTAGGGTCTGTGAGGTGGCAAAGAGGCCAACAGGACTGAGTGACTAACACTGTCTCTAGAGGGGACACTTTGCATGACACTTCACGATCCAAATGCAGGTAGTAAAATTACTATTTCAAAGCCAGGAAGGGAAGCACCTGAGGAGATAATGGATTTGCTGAAAAGGAGTATGTTTTGGATTTTTCTTCCCCAAATTGTGGGAATGACATGTGGGTGGAGAAAATATTCAAGTAAATATGGTATGGTGAGAAGCCTCTGTAATATGACCCTGGTATCTCAAGGGAAAGGTCTTACTGGGTCTGTGGCCCCCCCGGCAAGAATTAACCCATCCTTTTTCCACATTTCTGCCTCCCAGGCTTGGCTAGAATCTGGACAGAGGAGCTTTTAACCCCCCTTCTTCCTCCTCTGCCCTGTGCCTCAGGCTTGTGTGCAGCTGAGAGGCAGCCACCCGGCCCTGAATCTAGGACTGCAAGAGCGAACAGATAGTGCCTAGATAGGTAAATACCAAGTGTGCCTTCTGACTAGTGAACTAATCCAGCCAGTGTCAATAAGGAGCAGCGTAAAGTTTCCCGGATGTGGCCCCAGTGCGTTTACTTAGTCTAGGGGTGTGAGTTAAAGTCGGGGTTTAATGACTAATTAAAGTCACTCAAAGTCCCTGAGCCGTGTGTGCAACAGTCACACAGGAGAGTGAGGATCCCGGGGCAGTGGAGACTCGCAAGAGCTGCGAGTGTGGCCAGTGGAAATGAATTCTCAGTTCAGCTCCGCAGCACGTGACTTCCTATTTCTGTAAGGTACTTCCAAGGGACTTCCTCTAAAATCTGCCCAGAACTCCCAGAAGATTTCATTCAGCGCCGACGTTAAGGTTCCTTCCAACCCGAGACAGAAGTTTTTCCTGAGACACGGTGTTAGTTTCTTTTCTCTTTCTGCTTTGCCATCGGCAGCGTGCAAGGATCTCGTGGCTCCTGTCCGTGATCGGAAGCTGAATACACTGGTCCAGATCTCAGTAATCCACCCTGCGGAGCAGGGTCTGACAAGATACTCCAGCACCGAAATTGTTGAGGTGAGTGTGCTGTGTGCCTGCCTTACTCTCACTATCTCTAGGTCGCTGTCTGGATTTGAGCAAACAGCTGAATTACCTTAGACAGCTGTGCTGAGTTACTGTCCTCTGTCATTTAGGAAGGCATACCTGAGCTTACTAAGCATGCATTGGTAACTGACCAGGATAAACAAATGGGGAAAGAACTTGCCCTTTTTAAAATCTTTTATAAAAGACCTTATTTTTCTTTAGTAAGTAAAAGGAAAATCCCCACTTTGAATCTTTGAATAGAGTACTAAGTAGAGAAAAAAAACTATATATAAAATTTTAATTAAATGGAATGAGTATATCTTTGCAGGGAAGAAAGTTGAAAATTACCTAGAGACGTTTAAAACTGTTTTTGCCCTTCTCATTTTTTTCTGTTTCAGACTGTCTGTGGAAACTTCATATTCTCTGCCTTTCATGTGTGTCTGTTTATTTAAAGTATGGTGTTTTTCAAAGAAAGGTAGTTGATTAATTGGAGACACTGTAATGTTTCTAGGCAAAAGGTGTAAATATTACTCATCCGATGAGAGATTTCCTATTTACATTTATTGTTGCTTATATAATGTTCAAAATGTGTTGGGAGGAAACTTGTTATTGTGTTGGATCAGATTCAAAAGAGGAGGTGTTTCCCTTTTGATTATTTTGTTCTCATCACACATATTTCACAGCCTTACTGAATGAGGGCTACTTAGTCTCTGGCATTAAAGAAAGTGTCCTCTAATCCCCAAGCTTCACTTTTCTTAGGCTGGAGAGTCCTGTCTATTTTGAAGGTGGAGTTTCTCTGCAGGAGTTTAAGTCGTGTACTCCAGACCAGGCTTGCTAACTGCCGTTGGTGGAATAGATGATTCAGACAAACTCCACACATTTCACCAATAGGAGTGACACAGATCTTACATGTAGCCCTGAATCTGTCCTTGGGAAACTTTAGATTCCAATGCTGGTATCATTTGTAGTTGTAACATTTATAGTTAAAGTTGTGGTTGAATAAGCAAAAATAATCTTATTCATTCAAAGACAACCAAAATTGACAAATTGTTCATTTATATGAAAACTATTTTCAAGCATTATCCCAACTTGATGATTTTTAAAATATTGTCAAGATTAAAATAAATTATGTATTTTGACACATTGATTTGAATATATATATAACTGTTGTTGATTGTTTTATTCACTGTGTGTTTTGCACAGCGTCTAACACGGTGCCAAGCAAAAAGCAGTATTAGTTAAATAACAGGAAGAAAGAATGAATGAATAAATGAATAACTTCAGCTTCCAGAAACTTCCATAAACAACTGGCTTACAGAACTCTAGCAAACATCTCCATGATATTCAGCACTGTGCATATTTAAATATAGATGCAAAATTTAATGTTGGATGTCAGCTCTCTAAAAATGAATTCTGAGGCATGGAAATACTCTGTGCACTGCATCCTGAGATAGTAATTTCATAGCCCCAAATCCATCATATTTAGTTTCTTTCATTAGTTTTCAAATCAGTCTGAGGAAAAAAAAAAAAATACAGCTGAACATCTAAAAACAAATGAATGCTATCAGAGTGTGGCTTTCAGTTGAATCATTACAGAAAGGAAATAAATGGACAGATTAGCAAGTGGTTGAGAAAAGAGCTTCATTTTAATTTGGTCAGTCAATATCTCAGGTTATTTGCATAAGTCACAGGTTATATCCATTGAATGTATGCTAACTGTCATGACAGCTGACCCTAACAACGGTTCTGCATGTAATGAAAATAAATTGTTTTTCAAGATTCTTAGCAGCTCTAACAAGGGTGCAAGGCATTTACTATCTACAGCTCTATCAGTACTTTGGGGCCCTGGGCCGTGTTGTTGCCCATGGGCATTCTTTGGCAATTCAGATCTCTCTTCTAATAGAATCATTTCCTAGAAAAACAAACAGACCCAGACACTCTCTGCATTCTCATGTGTCACCACAGGCTGCCAACTGCAGTTGCTGCCTTATTGAATCAAAGTTGTCTGCTTATGCTGTTACAGGGAACAAGAGACCCACTGTTCTTAACTGGTGTCACGTTCCCATCTGAGTATCCCATCTATGAGGAGACCAAAATAAAGCTAACAGTCTATGATGTCAAGGATAAGTCTCATGACACCGTAAGTACTTGAACTTAATTTCTTTCTTTGGGAAAAAGGCTTTTCCAAACTGTCAGATTTGTGATATAACTGGCATTTTTCAAAGAGGTGCTTTGTGCTGTGTTTATGCTTGTCTTATGTTTATGGTTTGCTGGGATTTTTTTTTTTTTTTTTTTTAATTCTTTTGGCTTCCTGCCACACTGGCAATTGGTTAGGAGCAAGAGCTTTCAGAACAGTTTTTTCTTCTTTTTCAGGGAGACTGGCTTGATGTGTTAGTTTATATTTTGTTGTTGCTGCTGTAAGTGTTGTTGAAGAAGTAACACTGTGGGCAGAAAGCAAGTGGAAGAGATTAAATAATACATCAAAACTTTCTAATATTGCCATTATTCTAAAATGAGATTGATAGTGTTCTGCTATCACAATTTATTCTTTTATGTGTAACCCTAACTCCCTCTATTCTGATGTTGTTCGTGGCACCAAAGCAAACAGAAGAGGAAGTAACTGTCAGCACTAGGCAGAATTGGCCTCCTTACAGGAAGGTCATGTCAGGTCCTGATGGTCTTTCATTCTAGGTTCTTTAGTTTCCCTACAGGGCCTGAATTTTCCTCCTCTTGAATCAGTGGGTTCAAGTGAGACCATTAGGTACCCAAGCACAGTCACCGGAGGCCACTTTGAGAATTTCAGGACAGGAGAGAATGCTATTTGTAGGTATTAGGAAGGGGATGGTTTAACGGGAGCCCTCTTCTTTAAATCTTTCCTATGAGAATGAATGTTTATCTGTTTTCAAGGCTTGGAAGTAGGGAGCCTTGGGAGTATTGATGATCCACAATGAAATGTAAGTCAGGAAACACTTTGAAGGCAGGTAGACCAGTAGGTTCTGGGAGAATTCTGCTTGAAGTTGACAGGTGCTGCTGGGCTTGGAGAGTCGCTCATAACTGGTTGAGGGGAAGTGCAGCTTTCATTTCTGCCCTCATTAGGCATTTCTGTCTTGCTCATGAGTCTTTCTTTCCTTTTCATTCTTTACCACAAAATATATAGCATAGGTAGATTGTGGGGATATATAATAGAGAAAAAAATTCTGTCTTGAAGGCATATCTAGGCATCTTAGACCTAGAAAAGTTCATGTCTTTAAATATGCAGAAGAAATGCTTGATGAAATGCACAGCACGTGCATGGTAAAGAAGCAGTGATGGCGGTCAGGTAGAGTTGTCAAGGCAGACTGTCTGGTTCCCGTTCTGCTCACTAGCTTTGTGACTCTGGGAGAGTTGATCCTCATTTCTGTTTATTTCTGTTTACCTGCGGAAGCAGTGTTGTAGAGATTAAATAAGTTAATATGTGTAAAATATGTAGAAGAACGGCTACAGAGCAGAAATTGCAAGCTTAATTGCTGTAGTTATTGTTTTGGCTGCTGTCTCATGTTTCTCATAATAAAAGTCAAATAAAGGAATATTAACCAAAGTTTTATTCCATTTACTAACTGTGTTTTTCTAAGTAATCCTACATTTATTATTTCTGATCAAAAGGGAAAGATAAAAATATATTAAGAGACAAACATTGGGGTTAAAGCTGGCAACTAGAAAGGTTTCGCTTTGGAGTTTTGTTCTTTTCTTTTCCCTTTCTATGCCCTTTCCCTGATTTTTGAAGTGACATGACATGGAAAAGGAATAGACTGTGATTGGGAGAGCTGGGCCAAAGATTACGCACAAAGCCTTCAGCATGACTTTTTTTGTCTTCTGCCAAGGAGAGAGGGAAATGGGGGAACAAAAGCATAAAATTGGGGAAAAGGGGGATATGGTTCAAATGAAAAGTAGGAAGAGGTGACACAATTGTGCAGAGAAGAAATGAGGAGGGAAGTGACCAGGGTGATGGGAAAGTAAAGTGGAAACTCTGGGATTTTATGTTTTTTTCTGAGCACATGATCAGATTCAGTGCTCCCAAAGTCCCAAAGTGTAGACAGAGTGAAGAATATGGAAGGATAGGAGGTATAGAAACACTCTGCTACAGAGATGAAAATGCTGAGCTCTTGGGTTGGTTAAGTCCTTAGGAACAGCAGAGTTAGAAATATTAAATACCAAAGGTGTTTCTATTCCCTTCAATCTTCCTCATTTAAAATGTTATGTATGTTAATGCTCTAGAGATAGATAATTAGCTTACTCATTAAGTATGCTTTTTTTTTTTTTTTGGCTTTTATTCTGGAAACCTATTAATTAGAGTCTTTTAAAGATTTTCTTCCTTGATCTAGAGGTGTTACCACATAAAAGTATTGAATGAACTGGAATCCCTGCTGTGAAATAAGACTTGTGAAATTTGAACATACTTAAGAAATGCAACCAGCTTTCATTTATGAAATGCTGTTAATTAAAGCATACCTTCTTCCTTAAAATAACAATTAGTTCTAGTGATGGAAGTGTAAATAGAAACACAGTCCGTTAATATGCTAAGAGTCTCCATGTATGTGTAGTCTTTATCCTGGCATCTTTCTTCCTTTTTTTTTTTTAAATTGGAGTATAGTGGTAAAACCCACCTGCCAATCAATGCAGGAGACATAAGAGATGCTGGTTTGATTCCCCGGTCAGGAAGATCTCCTGGAGGAGGGCATGACAACCCACTCCAGTATTCTTGCCTGGAAAATCACATGGATTGAGGAGCCTGGCAGGCTACCATCCATAGGGTTGCAAAGAGTTGGACGTGATTGAAGTGACTTAGAATGCCCGCATGGTTGATACAAAATGTTGTTAGTCTCTACTGTACAACAAAGTGAATCTGTTATATATCTCTCCACTCTCTTAGTTTGTTCTCTTTCCCCGCATAGGCCGTTACAGAGTATTGAGTAGGGTTCTTGTGTTGTACAGTAGGACTTTATTATCTGTTTTATACACAGTAGTGTATATGTGTCAATCTCAGTCTCCCAGTTTATCCCTCCACCCCTCTCCTCCATAACTTAAGTTTATTTTCCACCTCTGGGTCTCTACTTCTGTTTGGAAAAAAATAAATTCATTTGTACCATTTTTTTTAGATTCCACATGTAAACGATATCATATGATATTTGTCTTTCTTTGCTGAATTCACTCAGTATGGTAGCATCTAGGTCTATCCATGTTGCTGCAGATGACATTATTTCATCTTTTTAATAGCTGGGGCCCTTTTCTTATTTAAGTTTCTGTTGTTGTTCTTTGTTTTTTTTTTTTTTTTATTATGGAAGTGAATACAGAACTGGAGAAGATAGCAAGTGAATTTAAAGTACAGTTTAGATTAGGGGCACTTACCACCCTAAATATTTTAAGATCATAGTACTTTTAAGGTTTATGAAATGAGATTATGAATGTTTATGTATTTTGGAAAATCAACAAATAATGTGCATGTATTTAAAAATTGGTTTAAATAGTTGATCCCAGTAAACCACTCATCATATTAGGACAGGACAATGAGATATTCTTTACTTGCTGAATATCAATTAATTGAGTCAACTGACTAAATTCCTTGTCTTTTTCTATTAAATTCATTATTGCTTGGAATTAACCAAATAGATTTGTTACTTTACAATCTCATGTTTGTTTACATACGTAGTACTATTAGAAGTTTTTAAAGAGATGATATTTTATCTGTGCCCTTGATGTGGCTATTATCCTAACAAGACCAAGTTATAATTAATAACTACTTGGTCTTGTTAGGTTTTTTGAACATAAGATTATCTTTCATAATAACTTCAACAGAAATGCAATCAGTCGTTGTAGAGAATGAGAAGAGTCTGTTGATTCATAATGACTCTTGTTTTCTCCTACCACATCCTTCATCCTTCCCATTCATAGCAATCAGTCTCCCTCTGCAGCAGATGGATGGATAATGCTTGGCAGGTAGGGAGGCAGGGAAGGGGGGACATGGGTTCATTATTAGAATTCGAGTTACCTTTTTGATATTTGCCTTACCATTAGGAAATTATCTAGGGCTTCCTTGGTGGCTTAGCAGTAAAAAAAAAAAAAATCTGCCTGTCAGTGCAGGAGATATGAATCCCTGGGTTGGGAAGATCCCCTGGAGAAGAAAATGGTAACCCACTCCAGGAGTCTTGCCTGGGAAATCCTGTAGACATAGGAGCCTGGTGGGATACAGTCCATGGGGTCCCAAAAGAATCAGACACGATTTAGCCACTAACACTCTTTAAGACTGAAATTGAAGCCCATGGCGAAAGTATGAGAGCCTAAG
This sequence comes from Oreotragus oreotragus, assembly GCA_006410675.1. Taxonomy (NCBI): domain Eukaryota; kingdom Metazoa; phylum Chordata; class Mammalia; order Artiodactyla; family Bovidae; genus Oreotragus; species Oreotragus oreotragus. Next base: position 149,802 of record SJYX01018621.1, on the reverse strand, counting down.
TTCTAACAGTGAAGTTGATGTCTTCTGGATATATACTGGTTGTATGCTCTATTTTAGCAGTCTGCAAACTGAAATCAGACAGACAAAAGTGTTTTTAGCACATCATTTACAGTGTTCAGNAAAGTATGAGAGCCTAAGTTCTAATAGTGAAGTTGATGTCTTCTGGATATATACTGGTTGTATGCTCTATTTTAGCAGTCTGCAAACTGAAATCAGACAGACAAAAGTGTTTTTAGCACATCATTTACAGTGTTCAGCCCTAGGGAATCAAGCTGGGAATCTGGGTCTTTCATATGTTACAGCAAAACTCAGGAAGGAGAAATTTATGAATGAAAAGATATCACCATTAAACTTTTCTCTCTTTCCCCTTTCTCCCAAGCAACACAGTGTTTTGGAAAGTTTTGAACAAAGTTCTTTTAATACCCAGCTGAGGACCTCCATCTTTCTATAAACACCTGATTAGGTCACAAAACTGTTTTTGTCCATGGTAGAAATTTAAACTGCTAATGTATTTTGCAGGAGGCTCCAATGACTTCACTCCTTTTGCTCTAGAGTTACTAAATGTTTTCTGTCTCTCTAGATTGCTAGGTGTTTAGCTTATAGAACAGAGTCCCATGTTCAATAGACACTGAACACGTCTCAGGTGAGGACATGTGTCCTAAGACTTTTTTTTATTACCTTTCACTGACAACTCCCTATTTGTACCTTTCAAAAAAATTGACCTTATCTAGATTGGATATTAATTTACTTTATTTTCTGTGTTATATGTACAGATAAGTTTAGTTCTAGTACACTTCCCTAGGCAGAATTATCCAGTTCAGTTTTTATGTTTTTCAATGGAAAATAAAACCATTTTCTATTTAATATACTTTGACTTGGCTTGATTTTCTCCAAGTTTTGTGTCTAACTGTACTTATTGAGATAAAGTTTGTGGCTGTCCTTCTCTACCTGGAAGATATAGTACACTGGGTAAGAAAATAGAAATTAATATTATTGATCACTAAGTATATACCAAGTGCTATGTTTAGTTTTTAGCTTCTTCCTTAAGCTCCATAAAACTTCTTTGAGGGAAGTATCAGTATGTCCATTTTAGAAGTGAAGAAATTGGGATTCTGAAAATATAAGTAGGTCAAGTCAAAGATGTAGATGATTCCATGCTACACTATGGAACATACATAGTTGATAGGATTACTCCCATTTTTCACTCCCACAGTATGATATTTTTTACTTTAACTGATAACTTTAGAAGCATTCTTCATTTGGGAGCCTGAAATTTCATTGAGAAATAGTCAGTATTCAAATACAGGATTAAAAACTTATATCCAAACATTTTAAGCACTTTAAGTACGTATAACTAACTGCAGATGTCTGGAAAACTTTTAATGGAGTGACAAGCTACTGTTCAAGAAAAAAAAAAAAACAGCTCTCTCACTTGTTTGGAAAGGCCTAGATTTGTGTCTGAGCTTTTGCTTTCATCACCCTAGCCTTGTTCTTTCCTCCTCTTCCATCGGTGCTGTGTGGTCTTCTCAACCTCTTCATTCACTCAGCCTTGGCCTTTTAAAATATTCACCTTTATGTCTTTTTTTTTTTTTACTCACTTGTTTGGAAAGGCCTAGATTTGTGTCTGAGCTTTTGCTTTCGTCACCCTAGCCTTGTTCTTTCCTCCTCTTCCATCGGTGCTGTGTGGTCTTCTCAACCTCTTCATTCACTCAGCCTTGGCCTTTTGGAATATTCACCTTTATGTCTTGTTTTTTTTTTTTAGTGATTTAAAATAATTATTCATTAATTTACTTTTGGCTATGTTGGGTCTTATTTGTGGCACCCAGGCTCAGTAGTTACAGCACAGAGACTTAATTGCCCGTGGCATGTGGGATCTTCGCTCTCTGACCAGAGATTGAACCTGCACCCCCTGCTTTGGAAGGCAGATTGTTAATCACTGGACCACCAGGGATGTCCTTCCCCTTTAAGTTTGGCAGAGTTCACAAGACGGGTTACCTATTCCTTATGAAAGTCAGTGCTCCAACATGTTGCCATCATTGCTGCTGCTGCTAAGTCGCTTCAGTCGTGTCTGACTCTATGCGACCCCATAGACAGCAGCCCCCCAGGCTTCCCCGTCCCTGGGATTCTCCAGGCAAGAACACTGGAGTGGGTTGCCATTTCCTTCTCCAATGCATGAAAGTGAAAAGTGAAAGTGAAGTCGCTCAGTCGTGTCCGACTCTTAACGACCCCATGGGCTGCAGCCCACCAGGCTCCTCCATCCACACGATTTTCCAGGCAAGAGTACTGGAGTGGGGTGCCATCATTACTAAATAATTTTTCTTCCTTTCTGCCTGTTGATAAGTGGTTTATATTTACAAAGAGCATATTTATGTTTCACTGAAGTATAATTTACACATAATAAAATGGACAGACCTTAAGCATTCAGTTCGGCGAGTTTGGCAATGCGCATGACCATATGGCCTTTACTCAAGGCAAGATGCAAAACTCATTCCACAAGCTTCCCTTGTGTCCTTCTGCAGTAGTTACCACCACCTCCCTGATCCTGAGGCAATCCTTTCCCATATCTACTAACATAGATTTGTTGTGCTTATTAAAATGTTTGTGAATGAAATCACATAGTATGTGGTCTCTTGTATCCGGTGTTTTTTATTCAGCATGTTTTTGAGATTCATTCACGTTCCTCGGTGACTTGATAACTGAATGATGTTCTATTGTAGTGACATGCCACAATTTATTTATTCATTCTCATATTGATAGACATTTATTTGCTTCCAGCTTTTTAATAACAATGATGATGAACATTTGGGTGCAAGTATTTGCATGAAATTGGGCTTTTCTTTTTAAAGGTAAATACTGAGGAGCATAATAGTTATATTGTGGGTCAGGTACATGTTTCACTTTTCTAGAAACTACTACTTTTCACAATTATTTGCAATTTTATTCTCCTACTCTTAGTAATGCATGAGAGTTCTAGTTACTCTACTAACAATGGTGCTGTCAAGAATGAAGTGGTAGCTCACTGTGGCCTCAATTTTCATTTTCCTGATGACTAATTATGCTGAGCACCTTTTCCTGTGCTTATTGGCCACTCATCTTTTTTTTTTAAAAAAGCACAAAGTTTCTGTTAAGTCTTTTGCCTATGTAAAAAAAAAAAAATTGGTTTTCTTTAGTTTGTTGATTTTTAAAAATTCTTCATATTTTGTAGATACAGGTGTTTTTGTTGAATATGTGTTACAGTTTTTTTGTTAGTCTTCGTCCTGCCTAATAATTTCCTTGATGTATTTTTTTAATATATCAAGAAAATTAAATACATCAAGAAATTTAAAATCCTGGTTAAGTCTGCTTTTTCAATATTTTTATTTATAGTAAGTGTCCTGCCCTAAGAAATTTCCCTAATCTCAGGCCAGGAGACTACTCTCCAGTGTTTTCCTCCAAAATATTTTATAGTTCTAGCCTTTACATTTATAATAGGTTTAAGCTTCATCTCAAATTATTTTTCTGTAATAAATAGGAATAAGGTAAGGATTAAAGTTATTTTCTCCTATGTAGATACCTAGTGATTTCAGCATTTAGTTGGTGCCTTGACTGGAAAGTCAGTGTCTACTAATACATGTGGGTCTGTTTCTGGCTGCTCTGTTCTGTTCCATTGATCTATTTGTCTACTGTATGCCAATGTCATGATTATTGTTGCTTCACGGTAAGTCCTGAAATCTGGTAATTTAAATTTTTTATCATTACAGCTTGTTGTTTTTAATTGAGGTTGTTGTTTTTGTCAATTCGAAAGCCTTTTATCTTTCCATGTAAATTTTATTACAGCTTGTCAGTTACATTAAAACACCTTTTGAGATTTTGATTTGAATTGTATTGAATATATAGACCAGTTTGGAGAAATGGAAAAGTGTTAGTCACTCAAGTCATGTTCAACTCTTTGTGAGCCCGTGGACTGTAGCCTGCCAGGCTTCACTGTCCGTCGGATTCTCCTGGCAAAAATACTGGAGTGGGTTGCCATTTCCTTCTCAGACTGAGCGACTGAACTGAACTGAACTGATAGAGTTTTGTAAAACACACAGTCATGTTATCTGTGAATAATGAAAGATTGGTGTTTCCCTTTCCAGTCATTGTGCATTTTATCTTTCTCTGTTGCGCTAACTAGTTAAGACATTTAGTACAGTATTGATAGAGGTGGTAACAGTGGAAATCCTGGTTTTGTTCCCAGACTTAAGGGGAAAGTGTTTAATAAATCACCATTAAGTATGATATTGTCTTAAACTGTGAGTCGCTCAGCTGTGTCTGATTCTTCACCACCCTATGGACTGTAGCACTCCAGCCTCCCTTGTCCATTGAATTCTCCAGGCAAGAATACTAGAGTGGGTAGCCATTCCTTTCTTCAAGGGATCTTCCTGACCCAGGGATCGAACCTGCATCTCCTGCACTGCAGGTGGATTCTTTACTGTCTCAGCCACCAGGGAATTTGTTTCCAAACTTAAGGGGAAAGTGTTTAATAAATCACCATTAACTGTGATCTTAACTGTAGTTTATTCACAGATGCCTTTTTGTCAGATTGTGGAATTTCTCTTCTATCAATCATTTTCTGTGCATTTTTATCATGAATGTATTGAATTGAGTCAGTTTTTGTTTTTTTTTTTTCTTGGTGTGTGTGTTGAGATGCTGAAATGTTGTTCTTATTCTGTTAGTGTAGTGAAATACTTAATTTTTGTATGTTAAACCAATCTTAGATTCTTGGAGCGATTTTTTTTTCTTTAATTCACTGTTCTATTTATTTGCCAAGCTTCGTTCTAATACGTGGGGGAATCCACCCTTGCCTTGGAGAAAGCTCTCTGCACTTTAGCACTGAATATCTCTCTTTTTTCTTTTTAAAGATTTTTTGATGTGGACCATTTAAAAAATCTTTATTGAATTTGTTTCAGTATTCCTTCTGTCTTATGTTTTGGCTCTTTGGCTGCGAGACATGTTGTATCTTAGCTCACTGGACAGGAATTGAACCTGCATCCCCTGCATTGGAAGGCAAAGTCTTAATCACTGGACCACCAGGGAAGTCCCTCTCTCTGCTCTCTTTCCTCAGTCCTTCATTGGACTACCCTCCTGCATTATATGTCCCATGGAAAAAAGTAGGTGGATGGGTGAGACTCAGGCTGTGGCTAGGGCTCTTAGGGATTCTGATTTCTCTTACCAGGTCACATGGGCTCATTAAAAGTTCATGACAAGTTCAACTAGTTTCTATCGAAGATCTTATTTTTCCTGCCGCTCAGCTGTCGGTGACACCAGCCCTGGACGTGACTTTCTCTATGAAAGGTCCCTCATCATCTGGATTTCATTTTGGTTTATTTATAGCCTCGGTTTTCTGTTGCATTTAATAAAAGCTCTGATTTAGTGACTTATCTGACTTCTCAGTGTAACAATGGGAGTGACAATCTTGCAACTTTTTGCATCTTAACCAGAAGCAGAAGTGCTTTGTTTAACTTCTTCCCATCCGCATTTAGGCTACTCTCTGTATATCTGCATTTCTACCTCTGTCTTTAATTTCCTCTTCACTGTAGTTTACATACCAAGTGAATTCCATTCTGTGCTGCTCTTTACATTGTTTTTCCTTTTCTCAAATATTCCAGTTCTTTCTTTGTGCCACTATCCTCTGCATGGACATGGTACTTGTTCTGTATCATCTGTTCAGAGATTTTTTTTTTTTAAATTCTGACAATAGAAAAAAGGATATTAATCAATACCTCTTCACTTTCCAGAAGAAAATGTTGTTTGCCTGGAGAAGCCTGACCCTTTGACAATAAAATAAGAAAATGAATTTACTCATGAAACAAAACAAGCTTCTTACAGAGTTTTGGGGTCCATAGAAGGATGACTGGTTGACTGTGAAATAGCCACATCCTTATTTTATGGAGGCCAGCAAAACTGTAGTTTCAGTATTTTCACTATTGGCTGACTTCAGATGTGTGAGTTATGGAAACGTTGTTGAACGCAGCCTAAAAAAGAAAATAAAAACCAAAACTGGGATTAATTTGCTTTTTTTCCAGTTGAAGTAGAAATGGTTAGTTAAGACTTTTCCCCATTCTCTTTCCCAAGTCAGGCAACTATATTCATGTTGATCACAAAGCATAATCCACCCTGTGTTCCCTAATGGAATGCTGAGATTAGTGGAGTAGTAATCCTTGTGAGATTTAGAGAGTTCTTCCAAGTTTAGAAGTAGGGTCAAAAATTTGAGCCAAGTATTTGAAGAGGTGGCCCTCAGAAAAATAAATCCACATGACCAAGAAACATAAAAAAGTATTCTGTTGTCTTGTACACAAAATCAAAGGAGCAGCGTGATCATCAGTCTTTGCTTATAAACCAGCAAAAAATTTAAAGACCATTGGTGGAAGGGTGTGGGAACAGTGCCCTTTCTACAGTGTTAACTGAATGCAAAATTTTACAACCTAAAAAAAAATCTGCCAGCATCTATGCAAATGAAAGGTTAATGTCCACTTTGATTTAACAGTTTTACTCTTAGCTCTCAACCTTAGAGATACAAAACTACCAGTACTTAAAGATATATGTAGAAGAATGTTTGAACATTGCTGATAATAGTGAAAAATAAGAGAGAAAGTGTGAATAAATTCTGGTGTGCCCAAACTAGGGATATTATGAAGCCTTAGGGAAAAAAATGATTACTTAGATCTCTAAAAGCAGACTAGGAAGGAGATCCATGAGGCATTGCATGCTTGGGAAAAGCAAGATGCAGAAAATGGTGTGTAATAGAATTCCATTTTTTGAAAATGAATGATAGAAAATGCCTTTATATATGTATATATATTGTGTTTATAGTTAAGCGATATATAACTGTAAATGAATATCATGAGTATATAGAGAAATATAAGAGGATAAGAGTATATAGAAAAATATAAGAGGATAAATGCAGTGGGTGGGATAAGGGAGACAAATAGATAATGATAGAAAAAGAAAAGAAACAGGAGAGTATGAAATAAAATAATAGTATAATCAAGCAGTACTGCTAATGGATTTTCTGAAAGACTTCCTTATTTTAATGAAACAGAATGAATGCAATTTTAAAAGGTAAGTGTCATTTTATTACTTCCATGCAGAGTACATTGTTCTCAGAGAAATGTCTCTTTTGCATCCTGAAGTTTTAAAACAGGAGGGCTGCCGGTAGGCTGCATGGGAGGAAACCGCCAGGCACAAGGGGCCAGCTAGAGGAACGCTGGCGGGTGCTGGGGGAGACAGCGGACCTGAGGGACCTATTGTCAGGGGGACCATCTGTAGGGAATGAAGGCAGCAGCTGAAACCCTCATCAGGCCAGTCAGCAGAAGAGGAAGAAGATGGCCATCATTTGCATTACTTGATGAGGTTCTGGGAACTCCCTGAAATAACTAGGGGAACTTGTAGGGGACTCAAGGACCTGANCCTTTGCTTATAAACCAGCAAAAAATTTAAAGACCATTGGTGGAAGGGTGTGGGAACAGTGCCCTTTCTACAGTGTTAACTGAATGCAAAATTTTACAACCTAAAAAAAAATCTGCCAGCATCTATGCAAATGAAAGGTTAATGTCCACTTTGATTTAACAATTTTACTCTTAGCTCTCAACCTTAAAGATACAAAACTACCAGTACTTAAAGATATATGTAGAAGAATGTTTGAACATTGCTGATAATAGTGAAAAATAAGAGAGAAAGTGTGAATAAATTCTGGTGTGCCCAAACTAGGGATATTATGAAGCCTTAGGGAAAAAAATGATTACTTGGATCTCTAAAAGCAGACTAGGAAGGAGATCCATGAGGCATTGCATGCTTGGGAAAAGCAAGATGCAGAAAATGGTGTGTAATAGAATTCCATTTTTTGAAAATGAATGATAGAAAATGCCTTTATATATGTATATATATTGTGTTTATAGTTAAGCGATATATAACTGTAAATGAATATCATGAGTATATAGAGAAATATAAGAGGATAAGAGTATATAGAAAAATATAAGAGGATAAATGCAGTGGGTGGGATAAGGGAGACAAATAGATAATGATAGAAAAAGAAAAGAAACAGGAAAGTATGAAATAAAATAATGGTATAATCAAGCAGTACTGCTAATGGATTTTCTGAAAGACTTCCTTATTTTAATGAAACAGAATGAATGCAATTTTAAAAGGTAAGTGTCATTTTATTACTTCCATGCAGAGTACATTGTTCTCAGAGAAATGTCTCTTTTGCATCCTGAAGTTTTAAAACAGGAGGGCTGCCGGTAGGCTGCATGGGAGGAAACCGCCAGGCACAAGGGGCCAGCTAGAGGAACGCTGGCGGGTGCTGGGGGAGACAGCGGACCTGAGGGACCTATTGTCAGGGCGACCATCTGTAGGGAATGAAGGCAGCAGCTGAAACCCTCATCAGGCCAGTCAGCAGAAGAGGAAGAAGATGGCCATCATTTGCATTACTTGATGAGGTTCTGGGAACTCCCTGAAATAACTAGGGGAACTTGTAGGGGACTCAAGGACCTGAGATGGCAAGTGGGAGGTCCATCTTCTGATGCCGCTGTAGTTAGCAAACTGGATAATGAAATCATGCTTCCAAACAGATCTAGGAACACTCATTTATTTGTCTGTCCGTCCAGTATTTACTTACTTATGTATTTAATCTGCTAATGCCCATCAAATGATCTGATAATTGACCACTAGGATTTGTGAGCCTAATTTGCACCCTAAACTGAGAGAGAGTTTATTTCTGCTTGCCTTTATTTCCTTCTGAGATACTGACCTCATTCTGATCGTTTTCAGGCAGTTGTGGGTTGTTACCATTTGTCCAGGAACTTATGCTGTGAGCGCCTGGCTGGCCAGCTTTGTTTCGTTTATACAGCAGCTTTCTTGGCACAGCTGTGGGGCAGGTGGAAGCTTAGGGAACATTCTCTCTGATGGGGCTGATCCCTGCACAGCCCAGCATGGGCCCTGAGGACACGTGTCTTGCACCGGCTTCCCATTCCTGCTTGCTTTTGCAAACCTGAAATGTGATATGTTGCCAAAACATTTCTTCTGGTTAGAAAGGAGCAGAATCTAGTGTTTTAAAAGGTTAGTCTGCTTCAGCTCAGAATAGCTTTTAATTACCTTAAGTTTATGTACGCGGCACAGTGGGAACAAAGGGAAATTCTAAAGAAACTTAGGCTTTCCTTAGAGTTATTTGAATGGAGTGATCATTACACCTAGGTTCCAGCTGGTATTTAAATTCATGTGAAAAGTATTTTTAAACATATGGAGAAAAGTTATTAGTTATATACCAAAGCAGAAGGTGAGGCCACATTCTGAAAAAAGTTAAAGGACATCTGGTTCCACATCACAAATATTTTCTTCGCAAGTTGCCATTAGATGAGTGACTCAGGTTTCGTGGCAGTAAGTCAATCCATCTTCTAAGATGTAATTTCTTGAGCTTAATACCGAGGGGGCAGCTGTTCTAAGGAATTCAGTGTGAGTTCAGAGACACTGGTATTTCACATAAACTTGGATATAGGTTTTTTTTTTTTTTTTTTTGATGTGGACCATGTTAAAAGTCTTCATCAAAAATCAAATTTGTTACAGTATTGCTTCTTATTTTGTGTGTGTGTTTTTTGGCCACGAGGCATGTGGAATCTTAGTTCCCTGACCAGGGATCCAACCTGCACCCTCTGCATTGGTTTAATCCTAAGGATATTTAAACTTTTAAATAATATACTGATTTTATTTTTAAACTGCCATTTTTATTTTTTTGAAAAGAACACTGATGGTCATCTTAGCATGTCGGAATATGGGAAAGTAGTTTCCAAAGAAAATCTTAATTGGATAGGATTTAAATGTAAACAAGAGCTCATCCACCTCACCCTGCCTCCTCCCACTCAGGGAATTTGGAGAGTGTGTTATGGCTACAACATTTGCTTTTCATTCCTGAGTTTCAATTGAGGCATATTGAAAGGTGCATAGTGGCTTTCTCTGGCCTCTGAGCAACGGAGAAACTGAGGGGTCATTTTAGAAACTCTGGACGTGTGCTTGTATATTCGAATCTATGCATATAAGTTTTAAACATGAGTATGTACATAGAGTAATAGACACAGATTTGTATGTATGTGTACATTAGGTAAGCCTTCAAACTTTAAATTCCAGAATCAAGTTCATTTGGTCCCAAGCAAGGCCAAAAATATGCTTAAGGTAGTGTTAATATTCAGATAATTTTTCTTCTGTCTGTAAAGAGAACTTTTCAGTTAGTGCAGGCTCAAAGGCAGCAGCATGTCTTTCAAATTCTGTTTTATTGGCTTCTCCATTCTGCTTTCCCCAGCACACACATGCAGCAGTTGCTTCCCCTTGGTATTAGCATCTTTGACTTTGAACTTGCAGCCTAAATGAGTATCTGAGAAAAGACGACACCAAACTGGAAATGAATTACTATGAGAGCGTAAGAGCCTTTTGAAAAGCACACCAACAGTGCAAGAACAAGATTTCTGGGAAAAATCAGGTTCACATAGTGTTGGAAACAAATGTAGCGAAGACATTTTCAAACTGGGGGTCAAGGATACAACTCCCTGTCTGCTCAGGGATCCCTACCTAATCAGGATGCTGCACTGAGAACAAAGAACATCAAGTTTAGAATCAGACGCTCTAATCTCAGATCCTCTACTTAGCTGTGTGGCTTTGGACAGATTATCTTCTTGGGGTCTCAGTTTCTCTACCTCTGAAGTAGAGACTGTAATACATGGACTGTAGCCCATAAGGCTCTCCTGTCCAAGGAATTCTCCAGGGCAAGAATACTGGACTGGGCAACCATTCCCTTCTCCAGGTGATCTTTGCGATCCAGGGGTCAAATCCAGGTCTCCCACATTGCAGGGAGGTTCTTTACCATCTGAACCACCAGGGAAGCCCCAGTACCTGTTCTGTCTACTGCTGGAAGGAAAAGAGGCTAACACATGTAAACGTGCCTTAGAAACTAAAAATGCAATAGAAAGGCAGGTGTCTTCATTGTTTATGGCAGATATTATTCTTGCACTCAGCACAGTCTTTCCCTAGTGACAGCAGTATATTTTCAAGAGAAGGCTTAGTGCATTTCTGGTATCAGGCTACTCAAGACTGACCATGTTTCCATGAATTGATCAGTCTGTGTATCTCCTCTGTGTTCTCTTGAGATGACATGTGGCTGGGTGCTGGGCCTGTACTGTTACACCAGAGCTGTTTCAGTTTGAAACAAGTGAACCACAATGAATAAGAACCAGTCTTCTCTGTTCTTATTTGCATATGTTATTAACCCAGTACTCTGTATTCTGATATTCCAGTATTCATTTCCTGAGTATTTCTTTCCAAAAATGGAGAAAAACAGCAAAACATAACGTAGGAACATGCCCGCGTTTTTCATTATGAGAGTCATTTTGATACTTGACTCTAATCTTCTGCTTGCGTTTCAAAGGACCTTGCATCTATGGGTCTGTCTTCTAAAACCACACTTGAGAAAGAATGAGAAAAAAAAAATAAACCCACCTCTTCTTATAAGATTCACTCTTCAAATCACACTTATGCCAGATGGGCTGACCAATGAATCACCTTGTACCTCTTTTTCAGTCGTACAACTCTGAGTCACCATCCAGTTTGATTTTTGAGACAGCATTCGAACTGCCCCAAATGAAAGGCTTTAATAGGAGTCTTTGACCTTGGATATAGCAGAAAATTAAAGTGGAGAATAAAGAGTTATTTTCTACTTTCTGTCTCAAAGCATTTGAAAAAAAAATTATTTTTTGTGTGTGTTTTCTTCTCCAAGGCAAATGGCTTAACCGTTTAGACTCCCAGAAACACCAAAGGTAAAACAGAAGAGAAGACTTACGTGCGATTAATTAACTAAACATCAAACCAGAGTACAAATGTTTTTGGGTGGCAGATGAAAGGAGAGGATTATCTTACCCTATAGCCATACAGATTATTTCACCTTTTATACCAGTGCTGATTGTAATTGGGATATCAAGAGTACTGGAGTGGGGTGCCGTTGCCTGCTGTGTTAGTGTTATTCGGTACCTGTCTCAAGTTAGCTGAGTTATAGCATGTGAGGCTTCAGTGTCAATGAACAGGCATCCAAGAGGAGCTAAGCCAGGTTGCCAAGTGATCACGAGAGCTTTATTCCAGGCTGCTGACAATGTCATGATAAAAATAGTCAAATGAAGAAAACTGTATATCTTAATGCTGTTTCCTCCAGTTTCAAGATCCTAGAGATTATTTGCTCTGCATTGTTTAGTCATATCAGGATTTATTATAAACTGCATTTATTCACATAAATGCAGTTATACTCAGAGATACCAAGAAAGGTGAGAAAAGACCACTGGATTTTGTGATTGGGAAGTTACTAAGTCTGTAAAATGTTGGCTATATCAAAAAAAACATAAAAATATGACAAATGCACAGAATTCTTTATATAATTTGATTTTTGTTATCATAAGTTTCACATGCAAGTGAGATATCCATGTGGAAATATTTAAGCAATCATTTGGAAATAGGTGCACAGAATTAGTGGAAGGTGACAAAGCTCATATCGTCTAGAAACACCTAACCATCTTTTAAAAAACTATTTTGTATTTTTCTCACATAGCAAAAGAGAAAGGGGAGTATTATTCTAATCTGTCTCCTCAGAAGAGGAAACTTGTCCCAGATTTTTTCTTGAATCTCATTGGTAAAACTGTGACCCATAGTCACCCAGTCGTAGCAAGGGTAGTTGATAAAACAGGTATCTGTTCTTTTAAACTTTCTTTATTTGAGTGTACAAAAAAGAAGCAGATTGGAAATGACTTTTGCATTAGGAAGTAACCACGGTATTTGGAACAAAGATTTGGAAGACACCTTTACAGATGTGATTTTTGAAAATGAGAAACTCAAGAAAAAGAGTAATAGAAAATGGTCAAAGTCCAACAGTTGGAAACCATGACTTCCAGTGAATAAGAGATGACTAGACTTAGCAGCAGCAGCTTTCAGTAAAAAGGTAAGGAACAACCTCACACTCATTAAGATGGCTACTGTCCAAACACCAGAAAATAACAAGCTTGGATATAGAGGGACTGGAACCTTCATGTACTGTTAGTAGAAATGCAAAATGTGCAAATGCTACTGGAAACAGTACGGAGGTCCCTCAAAAAATTAAACACAGAATTATCATGTAATCCAGCCATCCTACTTCTGGGTATATGCCCAAAACATTGAAATCAGGATCTCAGAGATATTTGCATGCCCGTGTTCAAAGCAACACTATTCACAATAAGCAAGAGGTAAAAGCAACCCAAATTTCTGTCAATGGATAAAATAGATATACATATACATCCAATAGAATATGATGCAGCCTTGAAAAAGGAAATCCTGTCATATGTCACAACCAGATGTACCTTTTTGACTGTGCTAAGTGAAATAAGCCAGTTGCAAAAAGACAAATACTGTAAGACATCATATATATGAGATATCTAAAGTAGTTAAATTTGTGGAAACAGAAAGTAGGATGGTGCTTATCAGGGGCTGGGGAGAGGGGAAAAGGGAAATTGTCATTTAATGAGTATAGAGTTTCAGTTTTGTGAGACGAAAAATGTTTGTAGATCTGTTTTACAACAATGTAAATATAATTAACACTATTGAATTGTCTACTTAAAAATAGTTATGATATAGCTTGTGTTTTTTCCTCACATTATTATTTTTTTAAATCAGTACCCTAGCTTTCTGCTATGGTAGGTTTGGGCTAGGGACAAAAAAGTTGAATTTCTTATATGTTTCCAGGTACTGCTGATACTGGTGGTCCACTGGTCATTCTTTGGGAATCACTGCTGTGATGTAAGACTTATTACTTAATCCCATAATCCTCTGTGTAAAGTCTAGCTCTCCTTTAGACTGTGAACTCTTAGAAGGGATACCATCTGGGTTATCTTTGCATCCTCAGGTTCTAACCCACTATTTGTGTTGAATAAAAAAAGAGATAGGGAAAACAAACAAACAAAAATAGCAGTGATTAAAAAAAAAAAAAAAAAAAAAGAAGGGAACCAGATGGTGTTGTGCCCTGGAAATCAAATTAGGGGAAAGTTTTAATATAGAGATGAAGGTCAGTGTTGCTTAGTCCTCAGAGATACCAAGAAAGGTGAGAAAAGACCACTGGATTTTATGATTGGGAAGTTACTAACCTTTCAGAAAATATTTAGAATCCAAGCGATCATGAATAAGTGAGGTGCTAAGATTGTAAAGACTGGATCACCAAAAGAAGAGGAGAGAAATGTGAATGAACACACAAAAAGATTTTAGTTTGGGGTAAGTCGAACACATTTGTGAAGAAGATCTGGGCGACCTAAGTTAACTATAGGAGTGCCCAGGAATTCTGGGGTTGTGCAAAATAGGAGTCCAAGACAGTGAGCTAGAAATTTCTTGCTTTTACTAGAAATTCCTGGTTTGTTATTATTAGTATTATTTAATTATAAAGTTTCTTCTGCAGCAGTATTTATGTTACAGTCTCTTTCTTGGATCAGTTTACCAAATGAGAAATAATGAAATACTTGGCTTGAACGTATCTCATTTGGGTAACAAGAGGAAATGACGATTATTTTTATGATGTGTTTGGAGATTCTGGTGGGAAGGAAATTGTGTTATGTGAAATTCACCAGTTATAGGACTTCCTTAAAGAAAATATGATGAATGTTGCCTAATCATTTCTCAGTGAAAATGCATTTTAACTAGTTTGGCAAGTCCCAGGATTCCAAAATATTTATGATAAAAGAAAATCATATGGAAGAATGAGAGAAAGAATATATGTGAAATTACATTCAGTGATGGCTTATATGCTCTTTTCCCAAAGTATCTCAAAAATAGCGCAAGACAGAACACCCTCCTCTCTTTTGAGGGACATTCTTCGTTATTCTACATCTTCCAAAATGTTTACCAAAATGATTTTGCAAGGAAATCCAGATCATTGGGAAAAGAAGTTACAAAGAAAATGTTAGCTTGAAAAATGCATTTTTGTTTGGAATGTTAGTCTTCAAGATGATGGCTTAGATGGTGAACTGTGCTCCTCTGAACCAGGGTTTATTTCCAGGTTTTGACATTTACTGTGTGAGCAGGGGCCAGTAACTTAATCTTTCTCAGCCTCAGTTCATTCAGCGATGAAATGATTATAGGAGTAAATATTACACTGAGTGGTTATAAGGACAAAATGTGATGACTGGTGTAAATTTTCTGGTGTAGCACCTGGCATGTAGCTCAGTGCAGGCTAGCTGCTACTGCTGGGGTTCTCACTGTGATGCTGGTGATGGTGGTGGTGGTGGTGATGCTGGTGATGGTGGTGGTGGTGTGTTAGTGATGGTGATAGTGGTTATGATGATGGTGCTGGTGATAGTGGTGGTGGTGATAATACTTGTTTGTATTTTATCACTACAATTAACTTTGGAAAAAGTTGTTTTTTGTTAGTTTACTTTAATAACTACAGAAAGAGTCTCATCTAGGTATGTGATAAAACCTAGTATTTCTTCCATGACTCTATATTTTTCTCTTTAAAGACATGTAAATGAACATGCAGAAAGATTTTATTTCTATTTTGTATGTGCAGTCATCATCATCCTTAACCGTAATAACAGTACCTTAAAAGTACCTCTCTGTATAATGCTCTGTTTTCTAGGCTTTCCCTATTTACTCATTTAAGCTTTACAGAATACTTAGATAGATACTATGATATCTGTGTATGTATCTATGATACATAGATATCTATCATAGTATCTATGATACTAAAGATAGATACTATGAGTATGATCATCATTTTCCAGAAGAAAAAAATAAGACACAGAGATGTAAAAAAGCTCTTAAGTAGAACTGTCCAGATATGACCAGGGCATTCAGTTCCAGCGTCTGTAGTCTATTTAATCACTATGTTTTAAGTGACCAGAAATAGCATGGTAAATAATACTTATTGTCTAGATACCTATTATATTTTACCACAGAAGTGTTTTTCCTTGTATAGTTTAGGTTTCAAAGGGAGAAAATCTAGCAATTTCACTAAAATATATTTTTCACTAAGTGTTCGAGATTTATGATCTTAGGATTTCAGCACCTTAAAAGGTCAAACGTTGTTACTCTATTCATCTTCTCAAACACTTTCTGCTTTATGAAAGGGCACGCATCTATTCAATATAGATGCAAGAGTAGAATTTATGACACGTACAGGTCTTGGCTCTTCAATCATCGTTCTTTCCACTATACTGCATTGTGTAGAGTCAGAGTTTGAAAATAGCAATTGTGAGAGCCTGCAGCTATTTGCCTGTTCTGGCAAAGAAAAGAAATGATTCCATTTAAAATGCTCTATATTTCAAGTCAAGGAGAGAAGTGCCCTGCATGCCCTTGAATTTATTTATTTACTTGTAGGCAGATCCAGAGGGTAAGTCCTTGATATCAGAGCTGAGATCAAGGTATTAGTACAGTTAACTTAAGCCATCTTGTGAGATCCTGTTGGACTTCCCTGGTGGCTCAGATGGTAAAGCGTCTGTCTACAATGCAGGACATTGTAGAACCCAGGGTTCGATCCCTGGGTTGGGAAGATCCCCTGGAGAAGGAAATGGCAATCCACTCCAGGACTATTGCCTGGAAAATCCCATGGACAGAAGAGCCTAGTAGGCTACAGTCCCTGGGGTCGCAAAGAGTTGGACACGACTGAGCGACTTCACTTCACTTCTTCAAGTAAAGATGCTCAGGTATTCACTTCCAATATGAGAAGGTGGAGCTAAAGTGCCTTCTGGGAGAGGAAACACTTTTGGTGATGGTAGGGATGAACAGGATGTCATCAGCCTACTTATTTGTTCTTTAGAATATGTCAGACAGCCTAGTCAGAGATACACAACCCTACCAATTGTCAGAAGACCGACTGAAAAGAAAGCAAGGATTTGGGAAGGGAAAGCTGCCCTTCGTTGAAATCCTGACAAGCTTCTCTGCCCTTTTCCATTGCAGACCCAATTCCAAGTGATATTTGCTGCCTGTTTTGCTGTTGTTTTTAAATCTCGACTTTAAAACTTGACTTTCTTCAGTGCACAGTGTTGTATTATGTAAACATAAAGCTGGGGTATCTAGTCAAAATCTGAACTACTTTTATCAAGGTGATGTATTTTTCAGGAAAATCCAAAAGACATTTAGAACTCTGCAGTAACTCTGTGGGGACTCATTGTGCAGAGGTTGATATATTTCATGAGAGTAGGTGATTTTTCAGTGCAACATTGTCCCAGGCTGATAATTGACTACTGTGAAGGCATTTGTTTATATCTGGGACATGGAGATCGGGGATAAACAGATTTGGATGTGAGTATTAGATGTCTGTGAAGACCTTGGACAATTAACGCCGGGTGTCAAGTTTTTCTCATTCGGGGAGGCATGAATAAGAAAATGGACATAAGCTGCAATATTGTCTATGAAAGCTAATATTGTCTATGTAATCAATGTATTCATTTGTATTGGTGTATGAGTATGTCCTGTGAAAAGTTTCGTGGCCATGTGGCCTAAGCCAGACCTATGAAACATTAACTGATCTATCAGGATTTTGTTAGTCCTGGAAATACTGGAGGTATAAGCCCTATTTTTAGGCCATAAGATGAAGTTCTCATAAATTTTGTTGTTTCCTGGGAAAAATCTGTTTGCTAACAAGAGGGGAAATCAGAACCCCAAGAATCCAGACAATACTTAGTACCAGGAGCTAAGTATCCTTGAACAAGAATCACCCGTGGATGCTTCAGAGGAGCTGACAGATTCCAGCATTCCCTATTTTTCTCCCTTTTTCCTCTCCTTCCTCCCTCCCTCCCTTCGTGTTGGCCCTTCCTCCTCCTCCTCTCAATGAGAAACCTGTGAGAAGCATCCAGACTCTTTAACCTGGCACACACGTTTCTTCTGGACGTGACCCAGGTGTATTATCTCAGCGAGTGTTTTCTTTTATTCTTCTACACATACTGGGAGTCCTGTATTGAATAAGATAATTTGAATTATCAAATAAAATGTAAGAATAGTAAGTCCAAAGACTCATTATTCTTGGATTACTGGGCATCCCATCGCATCTATTCCGTTATAGACACATTTTCACCAAATCTCCTCTCACACTCATCTGCCTAGTATTTCCTGAGCAGCTCCTTAGGGAAGCATTCCTTGATGCCTTTTTTCATTTATTTATGTCATTATTTTCTCTCATACCATAAGAGTTGGTGGTACAAACATATATTTGAGCAATTACTTGAGTACTTTGAGCATTTTGTTTCTGTGCATGCCTAGATCATATGCCTTTTGACTTACAGGTAGTATTTTTCACCATTCTTTAGCCTCGCTGTCTCTCAGATTATGTGCTTTTTGAATAAACAAATAAGTATGTACTTTTTAAAAAATAAGTGGTTCCATGCTATATGCGTGCATGCTTAGTCGCTTCAGTCATGCCAGACTCCTTGTAACCCTATAGACTGTAGCCCGCCAGGCTCCCCTGTCCATGGGGATTCTCCAGGCAAGAATACTGGAGTGCATTGCCATGCCCTCCTCCAGGGGATCCTCCCGACCCAGGGATCGACTCTGTGTCTCTTAGGTCTCCTGTATTGGGAGGCAGATTCTTCACCACTAATGCCACCTGGGAAGCCCTCCAGGCTATACAGGTATTAGTTATTATAAAACATAAAGGAAAAATACATTAATTACTAATATTACATGATTGAAGAAATAGGGATGTCATTGTCCAAAAGTTTGAACACTAGAAAATAAGGAAATTATTATTTGATTTTGGAGACACTGAATTTAACTTGATATTGGTACTAATGAAAACACTAGAATTTAACTCAATGTGTGGAATAAGATACAAAGAAGAATCATCACTTGACATTAAACTCTGTGTGACTGTAATGTTACAGTTTACTTGTAAGATATATGAAAAATTAACTGTTTTAATTCCAGAATCAAGGACAATGACCTCTGTTTTAATGGATGATTTTGTATTTGTAATTTGCAAGAAATTGTCTGCTAGAGAAAATCCACTCCTCCATTTTTAATCTACTCAAATCAAGATAAGAAAAATCATTCAGTTATTAACCAGACAGGAAGTATTGAGCTCTCATTTCTGAGTGGAAATGGAAATAACTAGGGGGAAAACCAGATATAAAGGAATCAGATTAGACCTCCCTTCATGACTACATACATATATGTATGAACAAACTAAGGGAGAGGGAAGTGAAAGTTGCTCAGTCGTGTCCGACTCTTTGTGACCCCATGGACTATATATAGTCCACGGAATTCTCCAGGCCACAATACTGGAGTGGGTAGCCGTTTCCTTCTCCAGCTGATCTTCCCAACCCAAGGATTGAATCCAGGTCTCCCAGGTTGCAGGCGGATTATTTACCAACTGAGGCACCAGGGAAGCCCAAGAATACTGGAGTGGATAGCCTATTCCTTCTCCAGCAGATCTTCCTGACTCAGGAATCAAACGGGGGGTCTCCTGCCTTGCAGGCAGATTCTTTACCAGATGAGCTACCAGGGAAGGGAGATGGAGGGAGAGAGAAATTAGGTAATGTAGCTCTCATTTACGTCCCTTAACCCTTGCTGGGGTTCTAGAATTGTCTGCTCCCCGCTCCTTCCACCACTCCTGTCCGGTCCTGCAGAACCACTCCTGGCTCCATCTCCCATCAGGCCCCCTGAAGATCTGGTCCCTTCCTTCAGCTTTCTCACCATTGGTGTTGAGGACCAATAGCTGTGGCTACATTCCCCAGTGCTCCCCTGGCCCTTCTTGGGTTCCTAACCCTCCTGTGACTCTGTAACAGTCCCTTTTTTAATCCTCTTCAGTTAAACCATTTTGAGTGTGCCATCTGTTTCTCCCTAGGCCCTGATTGATGCAGCAAATATGACTTGCTTTAGACAGGAAATGTCTTGTTTATTACATAGCCTTTTGCTGATGGTGAAATCTTCAAAGTTTAGGACATTTACATCCATTCGCTCTTTCCTCCATACTGACTATACCCTATTTATCTTTGCCCTTCTAAGTTTGGATCAACTCTCAGCTCATTGCATTCCTCACAGGATGCTTTAAGGATATCTTTTATCAGTTGAACTGATGTAAATTCACACTGAATTCTTACTTTCATTGAATCGGACACCATGAGTAATAATGCTAAACAGCACATAGAGTGACAGTTTGCTGCTGCTGCTGCTGCTGCTAAGTCACTTCAGTCATGTCCGACTCTGTGCGACCCCATAGACGGCAGCCCACCAGGCTCTCCCATCCCTGGGATTCTCCAGGCAAGAACACTGGAGTGGGTTGCCATTTCCTTCTCCAATGCATGAAAGTGAAAAGTGAAAGTGAAATTGCTCAGTCATGTCCGACTAGTAGCGACCCCATGGACTGCAGCCTACCAGGCTCCTCTGTCCATGGGATTTTCTAGGCAAGAGTACTGGAGTGGGGTGCCATTGCCTTCTCTGGACAGTTTGCTTCAGTCAGTCAGTTCAGTCACTCAGTCGTGTCCGACTCTTTGCGACCCCGTGAATCACAGCACACCAGGCCTCCCTATCCATCACCATCTCCCGGAGTTCACTCAGACTCACGCCCATCAAGTCCGTGATGCCATCCAGCCATCTGATCCTCGGTCGTCCCCTTCTCCTCCTGCCCCCAATCCCTCCCAGCATCAGAGTCTTTTCCAATGAGTCAACTCTT
>SJYX01018621.1:82710-124798 GCA_006410675.1 Oreotragus oreotragus | reverse complement strand
TTAAAAATCACTGTTGAATTAAAGAAAGATAGGGTCAGTTTATGTAGTCAGGACATGAGGTCAAGTGGAGTCAGTAAGGAAAATATTTGATTATTTGGACCATTAGTCATGTGGAGAAGGAAACCACTCTAAAATTTTAATGTTTTTTAAAAATAGGGATATATAATCTTTAATGATATTTTGTGGTTTTATGCCTCACTGAATCTTGGCTGCTTTAGGAAGGTGCATGCATTATAATGAGCTTCTGTGTGAAATGACTAATATTGTGAATACACATTGCATTTAATTGATGTAGCCATGTGTCTGAAATAAATGCCCCTTGTAGTGTTAAATACAAACCTCTCCAGATTCCTCAATGTGCACTGTCCACATCTGAGTGTAAAAATATGAATGTGAAAACTGCGGGTTCTGCTGAAAGAGAGGCCTACGGATGTTCGCTTCTTTTTATTTCTTCTTCTGCCTTTTATTTATGGGTTGTTTTTACTCCAGTAAATCATCTCTGTGCATGCGTGAGTGCTCAGTAATGTCTAACTCTTTGCAACCCCATGGACTGCAGCCCACAGGCTCCTCTGTCCGTGAGATTTCCCAAGCAAGAATACCGGAGTGGGCTACAAATCTCCTCTGCCCTGCTAAAGCCTTCATGGCATCTGTTGATTTTTGCTTCTGCATCTGTCTAGTTTATGGAGAAGGCCCAGCTCAGTGGGGAACACACATGAACTGGTTTTATTTTTCACCAGTTTCGCTCCCCTATTGTGTTATGTCAAATTCCTCTTCCCAGCTGGGTAGCAGATTCCTTAATGACATCCTAGGCGGATGTCTGAACTCTGAAGTCATTTCCCATTACTCAGATTCTGTCCACTGGAAAATTCCAATCTCGTTTCTTTTAGAAAACTTTCCCTTCCAACACCATGGATGAGACTCCAGCCCCTTGACACATGGGGAGCGGCGTGGCTTGCTTGTCCACTCCCCCCTACCCCTTCTTCACCTGCCAGCCCAGGGCAGGATTGCTTGGCCAGCCTTTGGACACTTTCTTCCTCTCATTATCCCTGTGTGCTTAGGTGGGATCAGAGGGAACTCTGCTCAATGCTCTGCGGTGACCTAAATGAACAGGAAATCCAAAAAGGAGGGGATCTGTGTTTTGGGTAGGCCAAAAAGTTTATTTGGGTTTTTCTGTAAGACCTTATGGAAAAATCCAAATGCACTGTTTGGCCAACTCACTACATGTGTAGCTGAATCTCTTTGCTGTACAGCAAAAACTAACATGATATTTTAAAACAACTATACTCCAGTAAAAATAAATAAAATTTTTAAAAAAGGAAAAGGGAAAGTTGTCCCTTACTAATGAGAACTGTTGTATTTCCTCTTGGTCCATTACTGCTGCTCCCCAGGCTGTGGCTGTCTTCCTATGGCCGTTACTGAGTAGCTGCTGGTTCTCTCCTGAGTGGGGATGGAAGAGTGCATGGCTTTGTTGAAGGTCTCCGTGGGGCACCAGGGCAACATCCNTCACCTCCAGGGACCTGCTAGAAATTGAGCTGAAGTCTGAGCTTCCACGTCATCTCAGAGCCTGCTTTTCTGGTTTGGGGATTCTAGTTTTGTTTTTTTTTTTTTTTAATCCACATCAAAGCTTGGTGAGCTGTCCACAAATAAACTCTTGGACAAAGATCTAAAGCTGAGTTTATCCAAAGCCTAAACAATTGCCAGGCACACCCATTGGCTAGAAGACAGTTCTTCTCCCTTGGACAATCATTTTCATAATACTCAATTATAGGCAGCTTTATTCCCATGATTTTATTACAAAAACATCAGTCTATGCAACATCAGATGCCACAAGGAGAGATTTTTCAAGTCTGTGACTCTCCCTGGAAAGCAATGAGTTTGTTTCAACTTTCCAAAGCATTCTCTGCTATCAGGCTTAGTTATTCTTCCTTAGTGTTTTTAGACAGGGGACAGGCTGGGATTCCCAAAGAGGGGAGAGGTCAAGTCCGCTGCCTGGCTGCTCCACCGTGCGGGGCTCATTTACTGTCAGTCCTGCAAGAGACCCAGGTGCATTCTGCAGTCTGTCTCCTAGCGGGTGAGGAGGCGGTGAGAGGATGTGTCCCACCAGAGTGGAAGTCCCATGGCAGGTGACCAGCAAGTCACTGGCCCATCCCACCGAGGGTATCAGACACTAATGCTGGTTTGCTTAATTCACTCGAATTTCCTAACGTGGAAAGGGAATTTGGAATATAGACTTCACTTCTCTGAGAAGCCTCAGGTAAAGAAGCAGACTGGAAGTCTGGCCCCTCCCTTCAGTTTCACCGGAGAGCAAGGCTGTGTTGACTCAGTGCTTCAGGGCATCTTGAATCACGGCTGTAAAAATGCTCATTCGTTTAGGCCCTGTGTGGAAGAGCCTGCTGTGGACGAGAGGCAGGCCCTGTCTCCAGGGGTTTATAATACTGGTCAACATGACACCAAGTGAAAGGCAGGTGGGTGAAGAGGGATGGCAGCTGGTCTAGGCAGAGGGGGCAGTCAGAGGCCAGGGGATACCTGATATATGCTCCATGAGGGGCACAAAGTTGGGTGTGATTAGAGCGTAGCCTGTGAAGGGGTCTGTGTGAAAGGCAAGGCTGAGACAGAGGCACGTCCAAGCTAAACAGGGTCTCTGGTTTCACAAACTCTCCTGTTGTTTTTCTGTGCACACACACTTGCCAAACTGCCCTGCGTGTCCTTCTGAAAAATATGCTCATGCTGTCCATGTGTACCCCTACCTCAACCAAGTCTTTTAAATGCTGGCTGAAGACTACCCCTACCCCCAGACTTACGAGCAATTTTTGGTGGCAAGCTGGTTTAATCATTAAAAAAAATTTTTTTTAAATTATGGTAAAAGTCACATAACAGAAAACATCTATTTTAACCATATTTACCTTCCTGGTGGTTCAGATGATAAAGCATCTGCCTGCAACGCAGTTCGATTCCTGGGTCGGGAAGATCCCCTGGAGAAGTAAATGGCAAACCACTCCAGTACTTTTGCCTAGAAAATCTCACGGACAGAGGCGCCTGATAGGCTACAGTCCATGGGGTTGCAAAGAGTAGGACATGACTGAGCAACTTCACAATTGCATGGTTCAATGACACAAAGTATATTCACCTCTCACCATTATCCATCTCCTGAATTTTTCACTGTCCTCATTTGAAACTATCTCCATTAAACACTAACTCCCTATCCTCCCTCCCCCATGCAACCCAGCCCCTGGCATCTATCAATGTGCTTTCTGATGCTATGAATTTGACTATTCTTGGTGTCTCCTATAAGTGGAATCAAGCAGTATTTTTCTGCACCTAATGTATATTGGTGTGCATTTTAAAGATTGACTTCATAAATGTCCTATAAACAGACTGTACCTTCTTTCTTTCTCCTGTGCTATACAGTGGGCTTCCTGGGTGGTGCTAGTCAGGAGACATATGAGACGTGGGTTTGATCCCTGGGTTGGGAAGATCCCCTGGAGGAAGGCATGGCAACCCACCCCAGTATTCTTGCCTGGAGAATCCCATGGACAGGGGAGCCTGGTGGGCTACAGTCCATGGGCTCACAAAGAGTCAGACATGAGAGTAACTATGCACTCACGTACGCTCTTCAGTAGGTTCTCACCAACCATCTACCTCATACATAATAATGTACATGTTAATTTTCATCATTTTTACATCATGATTGTAAAGCTACATTTCAGCTGAGGCAGTGGGTTT
Organism: Oreotragus oreotragus; assembly: GCA_006410675.1. Taxonomy (NCBI): domain Eukaryota; kingdom Metazoa; phylum Chordata; class Mammalia; order Artiodactyla; family Bovidae; genus Oreotragus; species Oreotragus oreotragus. The sequence continues at coordinate 121,075 of SJYX01018621.1, read as the reverse complement.
CATTTGAAATGGTCGCTAATAACTGGACAGAGTTGAGTAACTAAATTTGATTCAGTTACAAAATAGTTCTTAACCAACAGTGGGCATTTGATGGGGAAGCTTTTCAAAATTCCCCAACCCTATGTGCTTCTCAATCCTAATGAATATGAACCTCTCATGCAAGCTGGATACTTAGAAAAAGTTCCTCAGCATCTAGGTGCACATTCATCGTTAAATCGAACTCATGGAGACCTTACCACTTGCATTCAGTTCAGTTCAGTTCAGTCGCTTAGTCGTGTCCGACTCTTTGCGACCCCATGAATCACAGCACGCCAGGCCTCCCTGTCCATCACCAACTCCTGGAGTTCACTCAGACTCACGTCCATCGAGTCAGTGATGCCGTCCAGCCATCTCATCCTCTGTCGTCCCCTTCTCCTCCTGCCCCCAACCCCTCCCAGCATCAGAGTCTTTTCCAATGAGTCAGCTCTTCGCATGAGGTGGCCAAAGTTCTGGAGTTTCAGCTTCAGCATCATTCCTTCCAAAGAAATCCCAGGGCTAATCTCCTTCAGAATGAACTGGTTGGATCTCCTTGCAGTCCAAGAGACTCTCAAGAGTCTTCTCCAACACCACAGTTCAAAAGCATCAGTTCTTCGGCGCTCAGCCTTCTTCACACCTCTCACATCCATACATGACCACAGGAAAAGCCATAGCCTTGACTAGACGGACCTTAGTTGGCAAAGTAATGTCTCTGCTTTTGAATATGCTATCTAGGTTGGTCATAACTTTTCTTCCAAAGAATAAGGGTCTTAATTTCATGGCTGCAGTCACCATCTGCAGTGATTTTGGAGCCCCCAAAATAAAGTCTGACACTGTTTCCACTGTTTCCCCATCTATTTGCCATGAAGTGATGGGACCGGATGTCATGATCTTCGTTTTCTGAATGTTGAGCAACCACTTGCATAGGAAAGGTCATTTTCAGAAAATTCTAAATTCTGTTTTTGATTAAAAATATAGTAATGTTTTTGAGTAATATATTTGTACTGACTTCACTATGATGATAGAGGATAAGTCAGAAGACTTCTAATAAGAGTCAATCCCTATAACATGTCCTGGAAATTTATTTTTTTTGGCAATCTGCCTTTGGATCCATAAAGTCAAAGCCATCATTCTATCAAAAGGTAATAGTTAATCCCCTCTCCAGCTCTATTTCCTCTTAAATAGGGAAACACACGAATTATCTCCTTGCCCATCGGATCTACATGGAAGATGCCTGGTGCTGGCAAATTCGAGTTGGAGAGATCAGAGCTGGCTTTTCCTCATTATTGACATGTAACCAGACAAATGCAGCCGTCGCTCATGTGTCATGAGGCCGCATAAAAAGTCCTGTGGGGAAGCAAGGCAGAAAAAACTGACTGTGGTTTAGAGAGGAGATCAACATCATTTTCCACAGTCTGTTTTAGTGTGAACTAAATCACAAATTAATATATATCAAGCAAGAAAAAATGAGAAAAAATGAAGCCAGTTGCCAAGAAAATTTTTAAAAAGTATTATGAGAAATAGTAATTCCAGTGAGGATGGAGAGAAGTAGGTAGATTCAGGAGATTTTGGATGATGAACTGTATGATGGATTTCTCGCTGGGGGAGAGAGTCAGAGATGATGCTTGGGAACCTGTGTTGGACTGCTAAGTGGACATCATATGACCTTGTGACCCACTCTAAATAATACAGTTATAATTCTACTCTAAGGCTTTCTACTCATTACAGTAAATTGTAATATGACATTTATTATGGTTTAGAACCATAGAATGTCATTCCTATCTTCGTGATTTCTGACTTGCTTTTATAAAACAAATTTAGAAGTAAAGGAAAATATGTACCAGAATTAGAAAATTTAGAAGAGCTTTTGTCAGGAGACTTTTTTTTAATTTTGTGATTTATTTATTTTTAAACTTTTTTTAGTGAAAAATTTCAAACATACAAAATGAGAGAGAAGAGTAATAAAATTCATATACTTTATATACAGTAATAAAATTTATATACTTCACTCAGATTCCACAGTTATCAATTCATCTCTGATCTTATTTTAGTTAAATAAACTATCCTCCCTCACAACTGAATTTTTGTAGCTTTGTTGAGATATAATTGACACACAGCACTATATCAGTTTAAGGTGTACAACATGATGATTTGATATACACTTATATTGCAAAATGATTGCCATAATAAGGTTTATCGACAAACCCATCACCTCATATAGTTACATTTTGTGTATGTGTATGGTGAGAACATTTAAGATTTACTCTCTTATCAACTTTCAAGTATATAATATAGTATTGTTAATTATGGAGAAGGCACTGGCCGCCCACTCCAGTACTCTTGCCTGGAAAATCCCATGGATGGAGGAGCCTGGTAGGCTGCAGTCCATGGGGTCACTAAGAGTCAGACACGACTGAGCGACTTCACTTTCACTTTTCACTTTCATGCATTGGAGAAGGAAATGGCAACCCACTCCAGTGTTCTTGCCTGGAAAATCCCAGGGATGGGGGAGCCTCCTGGGCTGCCATCTATGGGGTCGCACAGACCCCGACACTACTGAAGCGACTTAGCAGCAGCAGCAGCATTGTTAATTATGGGACTTCCCAGGTATCTCAGTGGTAAAGAATCTTCCTGCCAGTACAAGAGATACAAGAGATATGGGTTCAGTCTCTCAGTTGGTAAGATCCCTGGGGGAAGGAAATGGCAACTCACCCCATTATTCTTGCCTGGGGAATCCCATGGACAGAGGAGCCTGGCAGGCTATAGTCCGTGGGGTCACAAAGAGTCGGCACGGCTTAGTCACTGAGCATGCATGCACAAGATGGACACCCATGTTCCGATGGTGGCTGAAGCGTGGACGGGGAAAGGGATGTCTGGCACCCTATGGTTTTGGTTGGTCTCTCCTTTCTTGCTCTTTCTGACATGTCAATAACTTTCTCTGAATAGGAAGAATTAAGTGTTATTTTTAAAATTTTGTTTAAGCTAAAATATAAATTACATGTAATAGCAAGACAGAATTAACACCTCAAGAATTGTTCTCTCATTTATAAATGAAGAAACTGAAGCTCAGAGCAGTTGTTCTATTTAACTGGGGCCTCACATCTAGCAGGTGGCAGAGCTCAGAGAAAAGCCCAGATCTTCATTCTTCCTTCCTTCACCTGAGCAATTTGATGTACATTTTACCAGGGAAAACTGGAGTAATTCCTTATGATGATTTAGTGATGCACACACAAATCAACATTCAGAAGCCTGTTCAGACTTTCTTTTTATGAGTTTTAAATAGAGCATAATGGCCATTGAAAATAAATCTTTGGATTCAAAACTTGACAATGTCCTTCAGCTCTGTTCTCTCTCTTAGATTACAAGGACATATTTCCATTTTATTGCAAATTGAACATAAGCAGTTTTACTGCACAACCAGAAGTTTAGCAAGATCACTTTAAGTTTCAAGCCTCCAGATTTGTCTTGAATGAACTTGAGGTTGTATGTGCGTCGTGCGTGTGTGTGTGTGTGTGTGTGTGTGTGTATAACCGTTTTCAATGGAGTGTTGAACTGTTTTTAGATTGGCTGTGGACACTTATCTAGTGGTCTCAAACTGTAAACTTATCTGCTCTGAATTATTTTCATTTTTAGGACCAGATCTTCATGGAAAATGTGGGTGCAGTGAAGCAGCTTTGCAAATTAACCAACAACCTTGAAGAAAGAATAGAAGAGTTAGAAATATGGAACAGAAAGCTGGCCAGGCTAAAGCGGCTCAGTAGTTGGAAATCCTCTGCCAGTGAGGCGAGCTCAATCAGGTACCTCCACGACTGCCACAGAAATTTGGAGAAAGGGAGAATGAGGGTCTTTCTATAACTAGAAAGACCTTTCTATAACATTCTGAATGGTTTGTCTACCAAGCAGCAACCATTACTTTGTTTTAATTAAGTCTCTATTCTTCTTTTAGAATGAATGTTTTGAAACACAATTATTTTATGTGATAATTTTCTTATTTTTTCTGTTGCTGCTTTTAAGATGAAACAAAATATAATGGATCTGTTTAAGAGTGGTGATTATAGGATGCGCTACATTTTAACAAACAGACCGTCTCTCTTTTTAACAAGAAAAGAGGACCATTTCTAAATTTAGAAAGTCATGTTTGATCCTCAGGGACAAAAATTATTCTATTTTTTAGTACTTAAGGAGGTAAGTGCATATTTTCTGGGGTATAGTTTTGAAAAAAGGGAAATGTAAATTTTAATGCATTTATTTATATTTACTAAAGTTCTTTTACACAAAAAGAACTCTCAGTTGCCTTGACTTTCCTTTTTAAAATTACCACTGTATTACAAACAAGAGCCATACTGCTGTGTTAGTGACAGCCTGGGCCTTTGTCATATAACTCCCAGAGAGGCATTTGATTTGTAATTAATTTTCTCTTTCTCTTTTTAAAGCAAATTTAGCAGAGCTCTTAGTGCGTCTTCTCAAAAAAGGACCATTTCCAAAAAAAACAGCAAGGTAAATAGGCTTAAATTTATAATGAACAGAGATGATATTGTCTATTAAAATGGAGTTTATGAAAATTAATCAAGAATTTTTTTCATCGTTTGTTTGTTGATGGGTTCTCTAATATGTATCCTTATGCACAAAGCCATTTAAATATTATTCCTTTAGTAGATATTAATTGGTTTTTCAAAAAGGAGGTTAGAGACATTCATTTCAGAAATATTACTCTGCAAGTTTTTGTGTGTATATTCCCCAACAAGTGAAATTCATCAGCAGATGACCCTGGGTTGTAAGACCTATATGTATTCCTTGACTCAACTTAGTCCCTTATCTTTGGTTCCAAAAGATCCCAAAGAGATGTCAGTTAATCTCTAAATCTTTCTTTTCCCTTTGATATTTGGTACTCTATATGGAAATAGAGACTAGGTATTCACTTGCTTGCAAAGCTTAAAATGTGGCACCTTTATTAATGAATGGAGCATTTCATCAAATAGAATAACATTTACAGTAAAAAGTGAAGGTTAATCATTTGTTAGCTTAAAGGACAGCCTCTCCATGGCAGAGAAGTGTCAGTGAGGGGGAAGCTTCAGTCCTCTCTTCCCAGGTGCATTCATAGAAAGCTGTGAACCTCAGCTTATGCCTAAGATCCACTGATGTTCCCAGAGGAAGATATTTCTGACCTTCATCTATATCTTGTTAAGGGCTGACCTGATATTTGGGCCATTGTCCTGGTTTACTCTCTACCTCTTCTGTACATTGCTGAACTATTCTAAGAGGATTTAAGAAGAGTTCATTATTCTATTATAAAGTACTAAAATGCTGTGGTGCGGACAAGTTTCTTGGTATATGCCAACAGATAGAAATACATGGAGAAATAAACATGTAGAAGTGTTCTTGGGAGAATTTACTTAATTGCATTGGGAAACAGATAATACCATGAACTTCAAGATGTTCAAGCTGGGTATAGAAAAGGCAGAGGACCCAGAGATCAAATTGCTAACATTCCTTGTATCATTGAAAAAGTATGAGAGTTCCAGAAAAATATCTACTTCTGCCTTGTTGACTATGCCAAAGACTTTGACTGTGTGGATAACAACAAATGGTGGAAAATTCTTAAAGAGATGGGAATACCAGACCACCTGACCTGCCTCCTGAGAAATCTGTATGCAGGTCAAGAAGCAACAGTTAGAACTGGACAAAGAACAACAGACTGGTTCCAAATTGGGAAAGGAGTACATCAAGGCTGTATATTGTTACCCTGCTTATTTAACTTATATGCAGAGTACATCATGCAAAATGCCAGGCTGGATGAATCACAAGCTGGAATCAAGATTACTGGGAGAAATATCAATAACCTCAGCTATGCAGATGACACCACCCTTATGGCAGAAAGTGAAGAAGAAATAAGAGTCTCTTGATGAAAGTGAAAGAGGAAAGTGAAAAAGTTAGCTTAAAACTCAACATTCAGAAAACTAAGATCATGGCATCTAGTCCCATTACTTTATGGCAAATAGATGGGGAAATAATGGAAACAGTGAGAGACTTTATTTGGGGGGGCTCCAAAATCAGATGGTGATTGTAGCCATGAAATTGAAAGACACTTGCTCCTTGGAAGAAAAGTTATGACCAGCCTAGACAGCATATTAAAAACCAGAGACATTACTTTGCCAACAAAGGTCTGTCTAGTCAAAGCTATGGTTTTTCCAGTGGTCATGTATGGATGCAAGAGTTGAACTGTGAAGAAAGTTAAGCACCGAAGAATTGATGCTTTTGAACTGTGGTGTTGGAGAAGACTCTTGAGAGTCCCTTGGACTGCAAGGAGATCCAACCANGAAAGACACTTGCTCCTTGGAAGAAAAGTTATGACCAGCCTAGACAGCATATTAAAAACCAGAGACATTACTTTGCCAACAAAGGTCTGTCTAGTCAAAGCTATGGTTTTTCCAGTGGTCATGTATGGATGCAAGAGTTGAACTGTGAAGAAAGTTAAGCACCGAAGAATTGATGCTTTTGAACTGTGGTGTTGGAGAAGACTCTTGAGAGTCCCTTGGACTGCAAGGAGATCCAACCAGTCTATCCTAAAGGAAATCAGTCCTGGGTGTTCATTGGAGGGACTGATGCTGAAGCTGAAACTCCAGTGCTTTGGCCACCTGATGTGAAGAACTGACTCATTTGAAAAGACCCTGATGCTGGGAAAGATTGAAGGAAAGAGGAGAAGGGGATGACAGGGGATGAGATGGTTGGATGGCATCACCGATTCAATGGACATGAGTTTGAGTAAGCTCTGGGAGTTGGTGATGGACAGGGAAGCCTGGCGTGCTGCAGTCCATGAGGCTGCGAAAAGTCAGACACGACTGAGCAACTGAACTGAGCTGAACTGAACTGAACAGATAATAATAGTGGGTACCTTACAAAAATAATTGAATCTTAAGTCCTCAGCACGATGCCCAGCACATAGCAGGTTGCTCAATAAACACAAAATACTAACAATGTTGTGTAGGGAAGGTGCTCTTTGTACTAACCAGTTTGCAAGGGAAAAGAAGGAACTGTTTCTACATCAATGGAGGCCCTGATTGGAAGGTACTATTTGGTTCCTGTGGGCTTCCCTGGTGGCTCAACAGTAAAGAATCCACCTGTAATGCAGGAGCTGCAGGAGACTCAGGTTGGATCCCTGGGTCAGGAAGATCCCCTGGAGGAGGGTATGGCAACCCACTCCAGTATTCTTGCCTGGACAATCCCATGGACAGAGGAGCCTGGTGGGCTACAGTCTATGGGGTCGTAAAAGTGTTAGATACAACTGAGGCAACTTAGCAAGCACACATGCATTTGGTTCCTGTGTAACCTTTGTAGCAACCATCTTGCACCTAAGAGATCTCTTTCCTTCACAGTTTTCTCAGGATATTAACTACAATATATGGTCCATGAGAACAGACTGTGTCTGCCTTCCTCATTCTCTGTCCCCAGGGACTGGCACATAGTGTGTACTCAAGAACTATTTGTTAAATCAATGCATGAATGCAGACCCAGTCTGAAATATTCTCTGTAGGCTAACAATCTAAATTTAAAACATTAAGAGATTTAATGTCTTGGGTGCATGGGTGGCGGGGGTGTTGGGGTGTGAACACAGAGTCCAGGACTTTAGTATAACACTGAAGAGCATCCATTCAATTCAAAGACTTCTTATAGCCACTGTCTTATGCCTGTGGAGGCAAAGGTGAGTAAGGTGTGGCCTCTTCTAAGGAATTTTAAGCTAGGGACTTCCTTGGTAGTCCAGTGGTTAAGACTTTGCCTTCCATTGCAGAGAGTGCAGGTCCCCCCCACCCAGGTGGTTGGGGAGGTAAGATCCCACATGCCTTGGGGCCAAAAAACCCCAAACAGAAAACAGAAGCAATATTGTAACTCATTCAATGAAGATTTTAAAAGGGTCTACATTTTAAAAAAATCTTGAAGAAAAGAGAAAAGAAGTTTAAAGTAGCCAGGGAAAATCAGAAGAGAATAAAAAGAGCAGCTGTACCTGGAAGTGATAAATAATGTAGAAGCTCAGAGCACTGCAGGAGTAGCATTGGAGCTGGGCCTTCAAAGGGGCAAAGCTTTGGCTGGAAAGTGACAGGAGCTGCCGGAGCAGGATGGAATGACACAAGCCAGGGTCTGGGAGCCGGTGCTGGCTTCATGGACGAGGTGGGAGTTTGTGAGGGAGGAGAGCGGTTAAGGCTGAGAATGAGTTAGTCTCAGTTTCTGGATCAGCAGTTAAGGAGTTCACTTGGTAGCCGTGAAGACCTTTGAATAATAACGATAAGTTGTACAGTGTCTCCTTTCTTTACAGACAGGAAAAGGGAGGCAGCATGGCGTTGAGAATAATAGCACATATTCTGAAAGCGTTGGTTGCTCAGTTGTGTCTGACTCTCTGAGACCCCATTGACTGTAGCCCTTCGGGCTCCTCAGTCCATGGAATTTCCAGGCAAGAAAACTGGAGTGAGTTGCCATTCCCTTCTCCAGGGGATCTTCTCAACCTAGAGATCGAACCCGGATCTCCTGCATTGCAGAAAGATTCTTTCTGTCTGAGCCACCAGGGAAGCCCCACAGATTCTGAAGCCAAGTGTTTTTTGGGCCAAAGCCTGGCTCTGTAACTTATTAGCTGTATGATCTTGAGTGAAGAACTTAGCTCCCTGAGCCTCATTTTTCCCCATCTCTAAAAGAGGGATGAGAACAGTACTTGCCTTATAGGGTATTTGAGAATTATTGTGAGGTTCAATAAATTAGTATACATAAAGCACTCAGAAGAGGGTGTGGCATGTAAGTGCCATAAAAGTGCTCACCATTAGTGTTTTCAAACCCACTCTTTCAGTGGTTCTCATACTTTGGCATATATCAGAGTCTTCCAGCGAGCTTGGTAAAACACCTGTGTGTGCTGTTGACTTGGGTGAAGTTGGAAAAACCTCAGAGTTCAAGCAAACATTCACTGAGGACATGGAGAAGAAGGGCAAAAGGGAAGGAACTGATGCAGACACTTTTCATTATCCTGCTTCTTATAGATTCCCAGCCCCCACCTCAGTCTGAATGGAAACCTATTGAATCAGAATGTTTCAGGGCATTTAGATTTTTAACAAGCTCCATAGTAATCTTCATGCAAACTTGACTTGAGAACCATTACGCTGTTAATTAGATCCACCCAATAACTCTGTAAAGTTGGCAGGTATGATTTCATCCTTCCTTTTTTATTGATAAAGAAATGAGGACCAATGACATTTCGATGACTTGTTCAGGGCTTGACTCCAAGTCTGACTCCAGGTCTTGGGTGATTTTCCTATATTAGGTCAAAGGATTTGGAACAAAACCATAGAGATTTAAAATAGTCTGGCACCTTTACGGAGTAGGCTGGGAGGGAAGCTGCTATCCTGAAATTAATACTATTTCATTCTAATCAGTTCAATAAATTCCATCGAGTTCCTTCTGTGCACAGAGCACTAGCAGAGCATCCTCAGAACTATTCCAGTGAGATGTAGAAATAGTATAAACCATCTACTTCTTGGTATTCAGTGATGGTTTAGTTGCCAAGTTGTGTCTGACTCTTTGGGACCCCATGGACTGTAGCCCAACAGGCTAATCTGTCCATGGGATTTTTCAGGCAAGAATACTGGAGTGGGTTGCCATTTCCTTCTACAGGGGAATCTTCCCCACCCAGGGACTGAACCTGGGTCTCCTGCATTGCAAGTGGATTCTTTAGCAACTGACCTATTGGTATTCAGTGAAAGTGAAAGTCACTTAGTCTTGTCAGACTCCCTGTGACCCTATGGACTATACAGTCCTTGGAATTCTCCAGGCCAGACTACTGGAGTGGATAGCCTTTCCCTTCTCCAGGGGATCATCCCAATCCAGGGATTGAACCCAAGTCTCCCACATTACAGGCAGATTCTTTACCAGCTGAGCCACAAGAGAAGCGGCTTCTTATTGCACCTATGAATGAGTCAGTTATTATATATATATATATATATATATATATATACTTATATTTATATATATATAATAGCCCTAAAGATTTGGGTAATTGTTAAAAAGGGTACAGTTAATCCCACCCACAATATTACACTGAAGAACATTTTCTCTATGCAGATAATCTGCCCAAGAAATTCAAAGACCAATTTAAGCTTTTTCTTGTCTACTGCCATCCTTCAATTCCCTTCTTACCCTGGACCCCCAGGAGGAAGCAAACATAACACTTCCTATTGCATTAGTAGGAAAACTCATATTTAGAGAGCGTATATTTAACTGGGCAGAAAACCTCTCCTGTCTCTAGTCAGATTCCTCACCAACTGCACAGCTGTCTATCCTAGTTCTGGCTCATTCCTCATGTGCAAGTTTTTAATGCCAATAGGTACTGGTCCTAAAGATTTATCTCATTCACTTCCTAGAAAGTGTAATTTACTTATTTTCATTTCCCTCTATAGTGTTACTCATCATAGTACTTAATGTATATTTGCTGAAGGGATATAAGAATAAATAAGACATAGGCCCAGAACTGTTCTCAAAAATAGGTGGCAGAATTGGATACTAATATTTAAGGAGTAATTAATAGTATTTCATGCCACAAAAACCTTTTCTGCAATTTGTCATGTAGCCTGAAATTCTTTCATTGGGATTTATTCTATCATGTCTTGAAGGCATTTTGTTTTTTGAAAGTATCTTATTAAAAAAATGGACCTCTGTGTTCTGACAGTATCTTGTCTGGCAGGTCCTCTTTTCTCATAAAATTTCAAGAATAAGCGCTAAATGAATGGCACAGACAATTGTCCTGCAGGGAAAAGAGAGCGTGGCCTGGAGGGCCAACGAAAGGGAAAGACCTGGCTTTGAAAGAACTTTGTTTTCAGAGAGGAGGAGGGAGAGATAGGCTGAAGGCAGCAGCAAAGATCCCTTGGGGAGTGAGTCTTCAGACATCCTGCTCAAAGTTGGTGTCACTGACTTGTCATTTCTCATTGCTGAATTTTTTATAGGTTTCTTTTTCAGGAAAAAAACAGTCATGTCCTAACTGGGTTTTCCAGAGCTTGGTTATAACCCTCATTGCTGTGATGGCATTTTGGTAAGAAAAACATCAGTGTTATTCTACGTCAAGCTCTTTTTCTCTTTCCATCTTCCTTTCTCACATCTGAACTGGGGACTGACTTTCTATTTCCTTTGAAAACTGAGAAGCCCTTTAAAACCAGGTGTTGGTCTTTGATTTCGCTTAGAGATGAGGGAGTCCTTTGTAAACTCATTCTTTGAAGGAAAAAAAAAAAGCACAGGCTTTCTGCTCTTAAATATGAAATGATCTGTTTTTATAATCAACTGACTATTTTTTACTAGCTCATTGGGGCTTTCATGTTTGTGTGTATGCATGTATGCGTGTGCATAAGTGTGTGTATCTTGTTTAGTCCTGCCCTGCAAATAACTGTTGCAAAATCTTTGCTCTCCTTTGCCAGCTACTTGGAGGAAAAGAGTGAGTAAGCAAGCAGGTACAATCCACTCTTCCCTGGATACTTACATTTGTTAGGATTCTTCTGGATTTTGTGCCAAAAGAGACCATGGGATTATCCCAAGATATGCAATATGATGAAACTCTAGCCAAATGTGCTAAGCAGTTAAAGCAAACAAGTACAGCAAGGACAAGGTACTTGCCAGGCAAGTGCTGGATACCCTTGGTCTGCCATCCCTCCTCCACAGGAGGAAGAGTCATGCTTTTGTGGGATGAGAGGTTTTTCCCAGGCCTTTGGTCTTCAGGCCTGTGCTGCCACTGTGATGGCTCCTCAGCCTTTGAGCCCTGGTCATCTTGCCTGTGTCTTCCCTGCCTTCTGGTTTCCTGTCTGAGCATTCACAGGGTGAAATGGGTATTCATCTACCCCTCCAAAATGCTGTGTCAGTGTGGGGAAGGACTAGCTCCTGGGCTATGTCCCAGATGAGACAATTATCCTCAGAGGCTAAGTAAGCAATGGGCCCAAAGATGCTTCCGGTTCCTTGAACAAAGGCAACTTCTTAGTATAGGAGACATTGTTGGTCTCTCTGTACCCTTCTCTCCCCTCAGCATTTTAACTTTTCCCCTGCTACTGCCCACTGTGGGAAGCATCCCCAAGTATTTCACGCCACTATGTAGAATTTCCATAGAAGCTGGTATACTTTTTTCTCTTTCCTAAATGAACTTGTCTTCTGCTAGGATTTTCAGTTCAGGAGAGAGTGAGCACCTTGACCTTTCACAGACATACTTAACATTCTCTAGAAACACAGGTTCCCATGAAAGCCAAATGCAAAGCTTATAGGAAGTCTAATTTTGACATGAAGAGACTGCTTTTTAAATGTGCCCATCAGATCTTATGAATTCCAGTGTTGTTGACCACCAGGACCAGAAATAGGTGGTGTTAGGCTTATTGTCTTGTTTCCAGCCTGTGGTGAACCCAAGAGGGGTCAAAACCCTAAAGAAAGAAGCAGATGTCTATTTTGGTGTGTGATCCTAGAGCTGCCTGGGCCATGCATTGACACAGATAGCAGACGGATCAGAAAACATATTTAAGGATTAATAGTAGGGAGATAGAGAATGGGGAATGTGGGAGAACAAAGTCAGGGAGACTGGACCACAGCAAGTAGTTGCCACGGCAACACAACAGATTCTGTCTGACAGCATCTTTGGGGCTCAGCATGGCTTTTACCAAGCAGCCCTGTTCCCGCTGGGTAGTAACCAGCTGCTTCTGAGAAAACTCTGGGAATTCTTTCTCTATGAGCTGAATTAAAATCGGGGGTACATTTCTTTGTAGGTATTTAATGATGGTAAGCCCACTACCTTTTATGGGGAACAAAATAATGAGGAGTTGAGTCTAGGAAACCAGATGTGACATCCAGCTGGCAGGAGGTCAAGTGAAGTCCCCCTCTGTCCACACACAGTGGGATGGCAGAGTTCTATAGTCACCGCCCTCCCCTTCCAGAGAGGAGGATGCTGAGTGTTGGGATGTGTGAGTGGTATTAGGAATAGCTTCCCAAAGCTCAGGACCTTTGAGGAAAGCCTCCACTTGGATTTATAAGTTCCGATCATTGTGGGGAACGATACACTCATTATTTTGAAGTCACATAAAGTGGAAATGGATACTTTATGGCACTGCTTTTCCTTCCTCTGTCCAATTTGATGCACTGCGCTCTCAAAAGACAGGCTGCAGGAAGATGTCAGAAGTGGCCTAAAGGATTGGTACCTACCGCTGGCTAAATCTGTGTGGCCTTTCATCTCCCTGTACCACCACGCGGCTGCCTCCACTGGGGGATGTGAACTTTACTCTGACTTTTTCCTGCAAGGAGCAGAGGGCTTCCTCCAGTGCTTGACACACTTCCCCTTGTAATCTTCCACTAGTGATAGACACTTCTGACACAGCTTGCCAGCGTCAGGGGGCTGCTTGTGGAAAAATGCGTCAGCTCCACCTACCCCAGGAGCCTCTGAGCTCCAGGAAGACTGGGAGACGGTTCTTACCAGCACAAAGAAGCAGAACTGTGCTGGTTTCCATGGCCGCCCGCCCCCAGCTCGCTCATCTGTGTGGTCTAGGAGGGAACATCTCTGGCAGCTGGCTATGTGAAATTTATCTGGAATCAAATCAGCCACGTAACTCTTTCTTTTGTTATTTTTTTAAACAGTGGCTTGACGATAGTCTCCCTTTATATACTTAGCTTAAAAGATCAAGACCGATGTACCCCAAGTGCCCCTTCCAGGTAAGAGTTCCCATCTTGTTTTCCTTTGGGGAGGACTCTTGAAGGCCTCTTTTGTTAATTATTTTGTTCTCTTCCTCCAGCAACCTCACAAGCTCTCAGGAGCCAGCTCTGCCCTCCACAGCTTCCCCCTCAGGTAAGATCTCTGCATCGGCCACCTTCAAACCCAGCCTGGGTTTCATGTGAATTGTCAACAGAAGAACCAGCCTTTCAGGTTAAACTTGTCACTTCCCTTCCCTCTGCCTGATGCTTTGCAGCACCTAATACAACCCTGGCAACCACACCGCCCTCCTTCCAAGTGCCTGAGATCACTTTCTGTGAGATCCTGCCATGTCAGCAGACTTATTGCTGCCCCATCTGGGGAACAAGAAGAGGTCTCTCAAGCCCCATGCAAAGACAGTCGGAGGAGCAGGAGCTGCACCAGGGCCCATGGGCAGGTAAAGAACAATCAAAGGGTAACAACTAGTGCTTTGAATCTGAGGGATTTGTTCCCCTTCCCAATGTTTACTTGGTTAGTCTGTTAATGAGTCTAGATAATGGTTCCACTCCTCCGTTAGGGGTGGCAAGATCTTTAAAAACACAAATGCACAAACTTGAAATCATTTCATTTCAGTTCAGTGCAGTTGCTTGGTTGTGTCCGACTCTTTGTGACCCCACTGACTGCAGCACGTCAGGCCTCCCTGTCCATCACCATCTTCCGGAGTTTACTCAAACTCATGTCCGTTGAGTCCATGACGTCGTCCAACCATCTCCCCCACTGTCTTCCCCTTCTCCTCCTGCCTTCAGTCTTTCCCAGCATCAGGGTCTTTTCCAAGGAGTCAGTTCTTTGTGTGAGGTGGCCAAAGTATTGGAGTTTCAGTTTCAATATCAGTCCTTCCAGTGAATATTCAGGACTGATTTCCTTTAGGATGGACTGGCTGGATCTCCTTGCAGTCCAAGGGACTCTCACGCGTCTTCTCCAACACTACAGTTCAGAAGCATCATTTCTTCATCACTCAGCTTTCTTTCACATCAAATGATTACATTTACAATATTGAATTCCCAAAATATTGAAGTGTTGGTGGATTCATGTGAAAGGATCTCATTTGTTCTTTGCCAAACAAGATAGTAACAGTAGCACGAGTGAAGTCATCATGTGCAGATGGGTAGAACTTAAAAAGTGATATAGCATCTGGGCTCTCTATCCAAACCAAGTGTGACAGGATGTAAATGGCTTTGAAGATTCTAATGCGTTCAGGGTAAGCTTTAAGTCCATGAAAAAAAGGTTTCACTTTCAGGTTATCTTCTTGGGACATAGACAAACACACACACACACATGCATGCACACATGCACGCACACACACACACACACACACACACACACCTGCATACTGGTGCTCTTTTAGTATCGGAATGTTCATGTTAAAAAGGCTGAGAATTCCCTGGCGGTCCCGTAGTTATGACTCCATGCTGCAGGGGGCACAGGTTCAGTCCCTGATCTGGGAACTAAGATTCCACATGCCACATGGGCAAAAAATAATATGGAAACTTGATTAAGGACAAAATTATCTCTGAAAAATCAAATACTGCACATCTAAATGTATACTGAGTTATTTTCTTTTCAGAATTTCCTTCTGTATACACACATATTAGCAAGTGTCTAAAATAGTAATGTGTGCATCGGTCAGACATGTCTGACCCTTTGCAACCCCATGGATTGTAGCCCACCAGACTCCTCTGTCCATGGGATTCTCCAGGCTAGAATACCAGAGTGGGTAGCCATTCCCTTCTCCAGGGGATTTTCCTGGCCCAGGGATTGGCCCAAGTCTCCTGCATTGTGGGGATTCTTTACTGACTGGACCATAGGGAAGCCCAATATAATAATGATGATTATGCTAATAATAACAATACATACATAGCAGTGTGACTTATCAATTAGAATGCTGTGGTAACAACTCCCAAATCACAATGCTTAATGTGACAAAAATTTATTTGACTCTATATATCAAATGTGGATCAAAAGAAGGATGGTGTACATCATGCTGTTCAGGACTCAGCTGATGAAGGTCCTTCTCAGCACATATGTCCAGAATCTCTACAGAGGTGGTAAAAGAACAGGGCAAATTGTGCATCGGCTGTTAGGGCTTCCACTCAGTCACTTCTGCTTACATGTTATTTGCCAAAGCAAGTGACATTGGTTATGTCTAATTTAAAAACAGTTGGTGAAGTACAGACCTACACATGCCTGGAAGAAGATGAACCAGAATATTTTTGAAGAGCCCAAATTGTGAATGACGTTATTATGGTCAACAGTTGAAGTCTGGGGGCAGCAATGTAATTTCCTCTATTATTTTATATTTGAAGCTTGAATAAATAGCTTCTACAAACCATTGTTATCACCATCATCAGTAACATCATATTATGAGGTATTACTACTGTAGGCCAGGCACCGTCATAAGTAGTCTACGTGACTAAGTTGTTTAGTTCCTGAAAGCTTGAAAGATAGGCAGCTTTATGATCTTTTCCCCCCCAGTGAGGAAGCTAAGGCACAGAGAGTTTTCCCCAAAGCTACAGGAAGCAATGCTTACACTGTTTCTCTCATGAAAGCAATTTTTGATTGAACTTGGAAACAGATGCATCACTATAGAATGAAGATAAAATTTCATTTTAAAGAAAGAAATTAACTTCAATCATCACATCCTCAATGGTTTTACATATGGAAAAATCTATTACTGTCACAAAAATCCCCCAGAACCTTCATCTCTTGTTGAGAGCACATGGAACCTTGTGGCTGGTTCCCTTACCATGGGAGTCCACCTTGGGGACACTTGGTGTCCTTTTCTGAGAGCAGTGCTCAGATGAGACCATCTCACTCATGTGAGGTGGATAATCATGGATCCTGAACAGGAAGAGGTTGGACACTGGCCTGATCTTCACTCCCAAAAAGTTTTTTTGCCTTGTGTGCAAATTCACTGCTATAGCCACCATCTCTTCTCTTCAAGGGGAGATTGGGAAGAGCAGATGAAGATTTGCTGCTCTCTGCTCTGGGACAATGAATATCTGCTCACCTTATGTTTCCGTAATGACAAGAAACAGTGGAGAGACTCCTGGAGAGAGAAGATCTGCCCCAAGCGTCTGGCTGTGTCCTCGTAGACACAGCAGTCAGCTTCTCTGGCTAAGAATGGAGTTGAAGTTCTGCTTTATCAGGCTCTCTGACACAATGGGCAACTGTTTCCTCTTCTCTCTTTCCACTTGAGAAAAAAAATGGAAAGGATTGAAATGTTCTGTTTACTATCACCTTCAGGAAACTTGAACATTCTGGAGGATTTAGAGTTATAGAAGGTCACGGAGCAGCTACTCCAGTGGTGCCCTGATTTTTTGACCCTGAGATTATGAATCCATTATGCTTTTACAATTATTTGACTGAAAAAGTATTAATATGTAGAGGGAGAATGTAACTGTAAGTTCAGTTAAGCTTTCCAATGAATTGTTTTTGTTAATCTAACAGCAGCATTTGAAAAATGGTATATATCTATGGGAGAGATGTTACTTTTTAAGTTCACAACCAACACCACAGACCCCTTTATGCAGTCACCTGGGGTTCCAAAGTCCCCAGGTCAGGAGGATCTCTGATTTGCACCAGCTTATCCATTTTACTGCTGATGGAACAGAAGCTCAGCACTTTGCTTAAGATTCTGCAGTGAATCACAAGTAAAGTTGAAATCGAAATCTAGGTGCCCATCCCCACCATTCAACCTTTGTTTATTTGGGCTTGTGTGTGCATCTACCTGAGATCAACTCCAGAAGATGCAGAAAGTGTCTATTCTATGGTTCTAGAAAGCAATGTCAGCACCCTGTGCCTCCTACCCTTTGCCTATAGCCATAGTTTTAAAAAAAAATTAGGAAAATACAGCTAATTAGGTCTTCCCTAGTGGGTCAGATGGTAAAGAATCTACCTGCAATGCCAGAGACACAGGAGACATGGGTTTGATCCCTGGGTCAGGAAGATCCCCTGGAGAAGGGAATGGCAACCCATTCCAGTATTCTTGCCTGGAGAATCCCCTGGACAGAGAAATCTGGTGAGCTACAGTCCATGGGGTCGCAAAGAGTTGGACGCGACTGAGCGACTAACACTGCTACCACTGCAGTTGATTTGAAAGATTGTGTTAGTTTCAGGTGTATGGCAAAATGATTTAGTTACATGTGTGTATATATATAATTTCCAGATTCTTTTCCACTATATGTTGTTATGAGATACTGAGTATAGCTTTCTGTGCTGTAGAGTAGGTCCTTGCTGGTTATCTTTTTTATACATAGTGATGTGTGTATTTTCACCCCAGTCTCCTGATTTACCTCTCCTCCCCTCTCCTCCTTTTCCCCTTTGGTAACTGTAAGTTCATTTTCTATGTCTGCGAGTCTCTCTCACGAGTAAGTTCATTTGTGTCATCTTTTTAGCTTCCACATTTAAGTGGTGTCCCACGGTATTTGTCTTTCTCTTTCTGGCTCACTTCACTTAGTATGGTTCTCTCTAGGTCCATCCATGTTGCCACAAATGGCACTATTTTATTCTTATTATGGCTGAGTAGTATCCCNCCAAAAGAAATAGAAGACAAATGTCTGTTGACATAATGGCTTTTATAATATAGTTCATAACACTGATGCTCATGAAAGTAATTATTTTATTCATTCTCTTGTCCATGGGTGTTTATCTCCTACTGTGAGAGTTGACAATATACAGCCATAAATAAGGTGTAAATGTTCATTACTGTCACGGAACTTGCAGAGGACTCAGAGAGACACAAACAAATCAACAGATACTTAATATAATAACAAATTGTAATCAATGCTAAAGAAGAAGTAGGATTTTGAGAGGTTAAAAGGAGGGAGTTTAATTCTACCAGGGGTTATTAGAGAAAGCATCTTTGAGTAGGTGATATACAGTTGGAAACTTGGAGGAGCATACATATCTACTTTAATCTCATGGACTAAAATTTGAAGCCAAATCTTAACTACTAGGAAAGTTGAAAAAACTGCCAGTTCCAACAAAATTGGGGTTCTGGCAATAAGAAAGATGTGCCAGATTAATAAGAGGTGGACCAAATAAGTAGGTGCCTGTCCCATCTACCTGAACTAGTTATAGCCTTTATTAGAGATTAGGCTAACGATGGAGTGGGGTCAGGGCTTCCCAGGCGATGCTAATGGTAAAGAACCTGCCTGCCAATGCAGAAGTAAGAGATGTGGGTTTTATTCCTACGTGCGGAAGATCCCCTGGAAGAGGGCATGGCAACCCACTCCAGTATTCTTGCCAGGAGAATCCCATGGACAGAGGAGCCCAGTGGACTACAGTCCATGGAGTCACAAAGAGTTGGATACAACTGAAGCGACTTAGCACACACACACAGGTATAGGGTCAGCCCATGGTCAGTCTTAAAGGTATTTTTATTTAATTTTATCTGATTTAGGTAACCGCTGATTGGCTTTAAGTAGGGATGAGACATAATTCTATTTGTATTTTTAAACAGTTACATTAGCTGCTGTGTGGAATATGGATTTAAAGTGCATGCTGCTGCTGCTGCTAAGTCACTTGAGTTGTGTCTGACTCTGTGCGACTCTATAGATGGCAGCTTACTAGGCGCCTCCGTCCCTGGGATTCTCCAGGCAAGAACACTGGAGTGGGTTGCCATTTCCTTCTCCTATGCATGAAGTGAAAGTGAAGTTGCTCGGTCCTGTCTGACTCTTCGAGACCCCATGGACTGCAGCCTACCAGGCTCCTCTGTCCATGGAAGTTTCCAGGCAAGAGTACTGGAGTGGGGTGCCATCGCCTTCTCCTTAAAGGGGATAGGAGTAAACAGAACAGATGCTGTGGCTGGACCAGCAGGCTGGCAGTGAAATGGAGAGACGTGGTTGTATTTTAGACATACTTAGGAGACAAAAGCAACTAGACTTAGGATAAAGTAGTTGAAATAAAAAGAAAGCATCACAGGATGCTTGGAGCTGGTGTATGGGGATGATCCGGAGGGATGATGTGGGGTGGGAGGTGGAAGGGGGGTTCATGTTTGGGAGTTCGTGTACACCCGTGGCAGATTCATGTCAAAACCAATAGAGTACTGTAAAGTAAAATAAAGAAAAAAATAAATAAATAAAAAGAAAAGAAAGCATCAAAGATGACTCCCAAATAACATACACAACATATGGCACACACGTAACACTACATAAAATGATACGCTGCATTTCTATAAATGTTTCCTTTTGGTGCCTACTCAACTACAAGAAGGATTTTGAGATTTTTAAGTCACTAATAGAGATTTTGAGTCACTTTGGTAGATTTTTCAAACTGTTTGCATGGCTACTGGAGTTGACTTATTCTCAGTGTTTTATAAATGGTAATCATTTTTTGTGTGTGTGTGTAAGCTAACATAATTAAAAGGCATTCCATCTTTGTGTCACCATAATCACCATCTTCAACCATTATCTAAAATTATATTTTCCTTCCCTAGAGTGTATAGATCTCTGACCTGGATTCCAGGGGATTTGCAGAATTAAGATAGACATTATCCCATCCCTGAAATGACCTAAATTTTTCTCAGCCTACAGAGGGATTTTAGCATTAATTATTTTCAGTGTATTAGTAACTACACTTGGCTTTGTCATGTAAAGTAGTCCTTGAAAGTAATAGTGTCTGAGATGTATTTTCAAGGTACCTTGCAGTGAATTTCTCTGGTTCCAAATATGTATTCTTCTGTGGTGATGACTGTCTTACACCTTGACTCTTGACATCTTCCTATCCGTCACAAGAGTGGATGGTTTAGGTGACTAGGTGCTTCACAGGGACAGGACAAAATACTGAATATTGTTAAAAAGTGTAAATGAACAAATTTCGTAGTTTGACCTCATTTTTATGTCTGCTGGTTTACTGTCATTTGCCATCCTATAAGGGGTCTTTGGGGACGACAGAGGATGAGATGGCTGGATGGCATCACCGACTCAATGGATATGAGTTTGAGTCAACTCATGGTTGGTAATGGACAGGAAGGCCTGGCATGCTGCGATTCACGGGGTTGCACAGTCAGACACGACTGAGTGACTGAACTGAAGTGATAATGTGTTTATATTCATTGGCAGGTCTATAATATGTTTATGTTAAACATGAATAATATGTTTATGTTATATTAACTTATATAAATATATATATTTGTCAGAAAGTGAAGAGGAACTAAAAAGCCTCTTGATGAAAGTGAAAGTGGAGAGTGAAAAAGTTGGCTTAAAGCTCAACATTCAGAAAACGAAGATCGTGGCATCTGGTCCCATCACTTCATGGGAAATAGATGGGGAAACGGTGGAAACAGTGTCAGACTTTATTTTTTGGGGCTCCAAAATCACTGCAGATGGTGATTGCAGCCATGAAATTAAAAGACGCTTGCTTACTCCTTGGAAGGAAAGTTATGAGCAGCCTAAACAAAACAGCATATTCAAAAGCAGAGACATTACTTTGCCAACAAAGGTCCATCTAGTCAAGGCTATGGTTTTTCCTGTGGTCATGTATGGATGTGAGAGTTGGACTGTGAAGAAAGCTGAGTGCTGAAGAACTGATGCTTTTGAACTGTGGTGTTGGAGAAGACTCTTGAGAGTCCCTTGGACTGCAAAGAGATCCAACCAGTCCATCCTAAAGGAGATCAGTCCTGAGGGGCTCCAAAATCACTGCAGATGGTGATTGCAGCCATGAAATTAAAAGACGCTTGCTTACTCCTTGGAAGGAAAGTTATGAGCAGCCTAAACAAAACAGCATATTCAAAAGCAGAGACATTACTTTGCCAACAAAGGTCCATCTAGTCAAGGCTATGGTTTTTCCTGTGGTCATGTATGGATGTGAGAGTTGGACTGTGAAGAAAGCTGAGTGCTGAAGAACTGATGCTTTTGAACTGTGGTGTTGGAGAAGACTCTTGAGAGTCCCTTGGACTGCAAAGAGATCCAACCAGTCCATCCTAAAGGAGATCAGTCCTGGGTGTTCATTGGAAGGACTGATACTGAAGCTGAAACTCCAATACTTAGGCCACCTGATGCAAAGAGCTGACTCATTTGAAAACGACCCTGATGCTGGGAGGGGTTGGGGGCAGGAGGAGAAGGGGACGACAGAGGATGAGATGGCTGGATGGCATCACCAACTCAATGGACATGAGTTTGAGTAAACTCATGGTTGGTGATGGACAGGAAGGCCTGGCGTCCTGCGATTCACGGGGTCGCACAGTCAGACACGACTGAGTGACTGAACTGAAGTGATAATGTATTTATATTACAGTCAGAATTCATATACAAGTTACCAAAGTCTTGATCTTAGGGTGTATGATGTGGTCCAATTTATGGTTAAAATTACCTCAAATAACATTTCCTTTGATGTTTCTTTAAAATCTCCTTTTCTATATGAAATCGAACTAAAAAAGGAGTGTATTGTGACATCCTAGTATAATTTTAAAGATGGGAAGTTTCTTTTTATAATAAATACTAAGTAATGATAGTTATCACAAGTCCCTATTTTATAAAATGGACACAAAAGCCAAACCTAAAGAAAATGGGATTAAATTTCAGCATGACCAAATAAACTTTGACATAAAAAAGAATTTCCTGCCAAAGGGTTATTTTAACTATACAAGTTATTAAAGTGGGTTAGGGATTCCAAGACCCAGAGATCCTTGAAAAAATCGAATCAGAATAACACAAAGCATTACTCAAGTAGACACAACCAAGGTATTATTTTTTGAATTCTTGTCTCAGCATAATTTACTAATGATGGTGGCAAAAGGAGAGAATGATATTTAATATGTTTTGGAAAACATGCAGGATTTTTTATTTGATAAAAGGTTTAATCATTTTAGTATTTTTACTACTTTATTTTTCCTTTGCTACAGTCAATAGGAAAAAAGAAATGTGGTGTGGGTGCTGAAAATTGGAAGAATGCTAGATGATAAAAATGCAAGAATACCTGTATAAAAGGAGAACTGAAAAATGTAAACTGGTGAGAGCAAGAATAATAAAACTTTTATTAGGCACTTAAGTTCCAGGCATTTATATATTTTTAAGTAACGTATAGTTGAATTACAAAGTTGTGTTAATTTCTGCAGTACAGCAAAGTGACTAAGTTTTATACAGCTATATATAAATACATATATGCATACATGTGTATATTTATAAATATATATAAATACATATATATGTGTATACACACACACATATATGCATTTATAATGTTATTTTCCACTGTGGTTTATCCCCAGATATTGAATATAGTTCCCTGTGCTACATAGTAGGATTTTGTTGTTTATCCATTCTATATATTATAGATTGCATCTGCTAACCTCAAACTTCCAATCCATCCCTCTCTTATATAATTATTTATCTTGTTTATTTAGTCTTCACAACAACGACATGAAGGTAGCTACTATTACCACGACTATATTTACAGACGAGGGACGTAAGGGTGGTTAGATTGAGTGTTTAGCCCCCATTTGCCCAGTTGGTTGCTAGTAGAGGGGGACTTACCTAAGCAGTCTGGTTCCACAGCCTATTCTTTTCCAGTATTCCTTACCACCTCATCAACAAAGGTAAGAGAAAGTCCTCTGGCTCGATTCTGAAAGGTTATTTCCTGGTATAGTGGACAATATGACATGTGCATGTGCAGTGGTATGGCAGTGTCCACTGCAGCTACTATGTGAAGCCCCTCAGGAAGCTAATGACATCCAACTGGGATATTTTCCTGAGAGACTTAATTTTTTCAATTCCAATCGGACCAGCCGTTACAGTCCATAAGTCAGAGGGACCACTTAAATACAGATGCTATCTAGAAAGGGAAGATTGCTTGCTTGGAATGATTGCTCCAACAAATACAGGCTCTCAAGTGCCTCTAAAGTGGCCTTTTCTAAGTGAGATCCAGGAAAAACACTGAAAATTTGGCTGGATTGAACAGTCCCTAGAGGAGAAAACAGTGTGAGTTGGAGCTGGAGTGGTGGATAAAGGGTGTTACTTGAAGGCTAAGATGAGGATTGAGGACATGTTCGAATACAATAGAAACTCTTAAAGGAGCTTTTGGTTTTGATGAATAAATTATGTTCCAAATTTTCAAAGTTTATTCTGATTGCAGACTAAAGAATTGTTGGAGGGGGTCCTAGTGGATGGAGAATGGTAACTCAGGGTACCTCCAAGAAATGGGCTATGTCCGTTATTGGCTGTATAAAAGGAGGAAACATAACAGATTTCATATGTTTTGGAGACGTTTTTGAAATTGGTTAAATGTTGCCTTGATGAAAGATGTTTCAAGAATGGCCTCAGGTTTCTGCAGTGTAGGATGTCAGAAGACTCTAACCAGAAATCTTGTGAGTGGCAAAACAAAAAGAAAGTGGTCTTCTCATGACTGCTTGGTTGAGACACAGGAATTCTGTTTCTAGGTGGATATCTGAGATGGTTTTAAGCATCCACTTCCCCAGGCAGGCCATTAAAGAGTTTGGTGCCTGGAGATATATATTGGTAACAAATGTTTTAGGTGACTCTCATAATCAAGACATCACCTGAGAGGTTTCAAAAATAATTGAAGTCTTGATCCTACTAATTCTAATTTAATTGATCTGGAGTACAGACAGGGCAGGAGCAGATTTTTTTGAAGTTCCCCAGCAGATTGTATTTTGCAGCCAAATCTGAGAATCTTTGCATTAGAATGGGGCTGCTTAGCCAGTATTACCTTCACATCATTGTGGGGAAATTGGAAACAATTTTCAATCTATGGAGATTTGATTCCTTTAGCCCTTGGGGTCAGAGAAGGCAGTGGCACCCCACTCCAGTACTCTTGCCTGGAAAATCCCATGGACGGTGGAGCCTGATGGGCTGCAGTCCATAAGGTTGCTAAGAGTCAGACATGGCTGAGTGACTTCACTTTCACTTTTCACTTTCATGCATTGGAGAAGGAAGTGGCAACCCACTCCAGTGTTCTTGCCTGGAGAATCCCAGGGACGGGGGAGCCTGGTGGGCTGCCGTCTATGGGGTCGCACAGAGTCGGACACGACTAAAGTGACTTAGCAGCAGCAGCAGCAGCAGCCCTTGGGGTATTTGTGTGTGTCTGGTGAGGTAGAAATGATTGGTCTACTTTAAATTTCTATGAGTAACATTTTTCCTTTACTGCAATTCACCCTATAAACATTATCACTTTTTAGGTCTGTCATGATGTAAAACAGAATAGTACGCATAGCCATAGAATAGGGCATCTGGATTTAAAGCAAAAAGGAAAGAAAACAAAACAAAGCTCTCCAGATAATTATCATGTTCAGGCAGGGTTGCCATCCAGTCTGCTAAAATTTTTTTTTTTGCAATATGGTTTTTGTATTACCATAAAATTGCAAGAGATCTAAATCCCCATTCACATAAAATGAGAAAATTGTATATTCACACTATTAAAGCAGTTAAAAATGAATGAACTCTATGTATATTGTATAAAAATTTTTTTTAAATAAAAATTACTCTCCAAGTGACCATCAATAGAAAGTTTGGCTTAGAAGATGTGATGTATATACACAATAGAAAATTATTCAGTCATAAAAAAGAGTGGAGTATTGCCATTGTCAGCAACATGAATGGACCTAGAAAATATTAAGTTTAGTGACATGTCAGACAGAGAAAGAAAAATGTTATATATCAGCTATATGCAGAATCTTAAAAGACACAAATGAATGTAGATACATAACAGAAATAGAGATAGAGAGCAGACTTACAGTTACCAGTTGGAACAGGGAAGAGGGGGGACAAATTAAAAGTATGAGATTAACAGATGCAGGTTACTATACATAAAATAGATAGCAANCAGCTATATGCAGAATCTTAAAAGACACAAATGAATGTAGATACATAACAGAAATAGAGATAGAGAGCAGACTTACAGTTACCAGTTGGAACAGGGAAGAGGGGGGACAAATTAAAAGTATGAGATTAACAGATGCAGGTTACTATACATAAAATAGATAGCAACAAGTGTTTATTGTATAACACAGGAAATTATACCCAGTATCTTGCTATACCCTATAATGAAATATAATTTGCAAAAAAAAATTAAAAATAAAATGTCATGGATGCAGCCACACATAGAAACATTAACCACTAAATTCAGGACAGATATTATTTTTGGAGTTGGAGAACAATAAATGAGATCAAGAAAAGACATATATAATGCTTAATGTGTTTCTTTATCTACATCTTCCTTTAAAAGTAGAAGTAGAAGTAAAGTGAATATGACAAATGGTTTGATTCAATTAATTATAGATAGAGGAATATCTTTGCATTATTTTTTATTATCTCCGTCATCCTCTGTGTGTTTGATATAAATCACAAATTAGTTCACAGGTCAGTGGGTGAGAATGATTATAGACCAAAGAACTATATCGTAAAAGCATGCCAGAAAGGACCACAAAATCATCTTAGTCATAACTCATATTCATGAGTATAAGGGCTTTCCTAGGGGAAGGTGAAGTCTTTTATCCATTATCCATGGGTTACANCACAAATTAGTTCACAGGTCAGTGGGTGAGAATGATTATAGACCAAAGAACTATATCGTAAAAGCATGCCAGAAAGGACCACAAAATCATCTTAGTCATAACTCATATTCATGAGTATAAGGGCTTTCCTAGGGGAAGGTGAAGTCTTTTATCCATTATCCATGGGTTACATTGTTTTTGAGGTTTGTCTAAGGAGGATAAGGAGGCTCGAGTGCCTGGGTGTGTCCCCATCCCCTGCGCACAACATAGAGGTGATGGATTGCACGAATCTCTAGTGACTCGATAGCCCGCTTTGTCTTCCCGACTTCTCATCGCTCTTACAGAGCCAGGTCTTTGCCTTCTTCTGACCAGGATCCACAGCGCTTCTGCCCCACTCTCTTTATCAGCCTGCTTATCTCATTCTGCCTTCCCCAGCTCCTTACTCAGCCAGAACCATAGAATGTGTTTTCAAAAAAGTCCTCAACAGAGAATATAGGGTACCCTAGAGTCTCACCATCTTCACTTGATTCATCCTGGTTTCCAGCTTGGATGATTCCCATTGTTCAGTTCATTTCATCTCCCTAGACTGTGAGTATGGCTGGAGAAATTTACAAAATCGTGCTGAGTAGATTCCCCTCCGGAGCCATGCATCTGATCTTCACTGCTCCTTCACCACTGTTCACCTTGCTTCTCCTGCCTTCTAACTTCCCCAGTGCACGGATGATGGTGAAGTTTCCAGACTGATCAAGTACCCTGACAGAGCACAATGTTCTTCTCTAGAAACTAGAATCTAGATAACTGAAAATGCTAAGGCTATCCATGTTTTGCTCAGATTTTCTCCTCTGCATTTCAAACAGTTATATAATTTATATAAGATTTATATTCCTTCCTAACTTGACCTCTGTCTCTAAGAAAAGTAGATCAACCATCTCCTTAAGAGATGTAAACTGTGCATTGGTGCTCTTGATATTTTCTGCTCATGGCCCTTGACTTTAGTGTTCTTGTGTAGTTTATCTTAGTAAGTACCTGACCTCTCTTCCTATCCGCTCATTTTCTCTGTAATCAAGTCCATTCATTGCTGCCAGAATAATCTTCCTAATGAATAAGATACCAGCACTTTATTTCAGTAGCTCCTCATTACCTTCTAAAACAAGGTTAATTTTTTGTAAGGTGGCTCTGAGCTGTATTTATACTCTTGTCCCATGAATTTTCTCTTTTAAGACCCTACCTTCTTACAAAGGTAGATCTTTCACTTTTGTTTAATTAATACTCCCCTCTCTCTTCTATCTAGAATGCCTTCCTCCATGAGTCTATAAAAGTGCAGTGCAAACATTACCATATTTTTACATTTTTTTAGATTCCCCCAATGTAATATAATCCTCTTTTGAATTTGGATTGTAATTTATACCTCCATCACTTTATCATTTTGAACATTATAAACTAATTCCTTGAATAGTCCTTTTTGTTTTGGTAACAGTCTTAAAAATTCTGGATGAATAAAGCTACATAGTTCTTATTTTTGCAGCCCTGTAGCATCTACCAGAATATGTGGCAAATAAACAAAATATGAATTTTATTAGATCATGCTCTCAATTTCTCTTGAGGTTAGGAAAGAATTCTGTAGGAAGAAGAGTGATCAGACTGTTATATTGAAAAAGGTTTCTCTTCATAAAACTAATTGGCCTCTTTGAGGATCAAAGCCTTGACTTCATTAGCCCCATGCTCTGATGTACTGAACTTCTTCACAAAGTTTTTGTGATTACACTCTGCCTGCCTTGGATGCCTTAGTCTTGCCAGAAACTGGTAACTTGTGAATCTCCTTTGTGTTGTTATATAAAGAATCTCTGTGCAAAAACATAATTGCCTTCCTCAGCTGAAAAGGTCATGCCTTTTCATAGTAGATAAGAATATGTGCTTCGAAAATAAACTGACAAAAATCTATTTTAGTCCCTCCTTCTGTCCCCATTATTATGACTGGGGATTTAGTGGATGCCAATTAGAATGCAGACATTGAATAAAAGCATAGCAATGGCATAGTTTCTGCTTATTAGAATTCAAAATAATGGTGATCTGAAAGCATAAGTCAGTGACCTATGGTGCCACCTTTGTCCCTAAGGAAATATTCTGTTGAAAACAAAGGAAATAACATTTGGATCTTATTTAACCTCCTAACTTCTTTTGTCTGTTTGGGTGTGGTAGATTGCACGCACACACATATACATACACATCTTTGCAGCTCCTCCAAAATGAGGTGGAGTCTAAATATTTTCCCACCTTTGAGTCTGGTCTGTCTTTGCGATTTACTTTGACCTGCACAATGCAGCAGAAATGACAAAACAGGGCTTCGGAACCTCTATTTCCATCGGCCTTATGACTTCTACTTTTGCCCTCTTGGGACATGTCCATGCTTAGTTGCTCAGGCGTGTCCCACTCTTTGAGACCCTTTGGACTGTAGCCCACCAGTCCCCTCTGTCCGTGGAATTTTTCAGGCAAAAATACTGGAGTGAGTTTTTCTCCTCCAGGGGATCTTCCCAACCCAGAGATCGAACCTGCATCTCCTATGTTTCCTACATTACAGGTGGATTCTTGACCCTCTGAGCCATTGGGAATGCCCATGTCCTGCCAGCAACATGTAAAAAGCCCAAATGAAAGGTTTCATAGAGACTCCTGGGTATTACAGCTTTTCTACCCATTCTAGCTGATCCCTCAGGCTATGAGGTCATTTGAACCATCCAGCCCCAGCCAAGCCCCTGATTGACTGAGTCACCCACCTTGAGTGGGTCCAGATGAGGTGAACAAAGCTGCCTGATTCACTAACACAGTGCATGGGATGATGCATCACTTAAGTAGTCATTAAGTATGGTGATGGTTGCTATGCAGAAATAGGTAACAGATACAATAGATTTAGGTGAGTTAGGTGTATTGAGCTTGATTCTCTTAACTCTGGAGTGTGGGCACAGGCAAAATTTCCTATTCACCTCAGAGCATCTAAAGTAAACCCCAAATCAAGATCATCCCCATGAAGGACTGGACCTCTCTGAGTTGCAGTTTCCTGATTTGTAAATTGAGAGCTTTGCATTAAATGCATTTAAGATCATTTTTGGTCTATTTTCCAAAATATCAACTCATTTTGATAGTTGGAATCTCTGAAAGAATTGGAGTTCATGTTTCTAATGTTCTTATTTGTCCTTTTCCTGAATTGTTCTGGCCAATTTATTCATTGATCATCCGTAATAGATGAAAGTTACAAAATAGAAATGGGTGAGAGTTACAACTATATTGAGGGGCAGGAGTGTTTTTACTCTGCCTTTTCTTTGAAAATCTTATTCCTTCTTCATGTAGATAAGCTGTATTCATCCAAAGCTCTTCTGAATTGCCAATAGCTACAGGGGGAAAAACCTACAGGCATAGTCAGGCAGATGATTTATGAAAGATGTCTGTGAATTCCACTGAAATTTTAGTTGTGAGAGTCAGCGTGCACATTTGCTGAGCCTATGACCCAAAGCTCTAAGAAAGTTTCGTCACACACGATACGCAGTATGCTCCACTAAAGGCAGATTGTGAGTATGCTGCTGGAATCTGTCTGTTTAGGTTCGTTTGGGCTGGGCAGCTGTGTTCCAGGCCTCTTCAGCCCACTGGTCATATATATTTGAGGTGAGTTCTATATGCTCGCTGGATGTTTGGGGTTTTGCTCCGTGACCCTGAGTAGCATTACATCAATGAAATCACCCAGGGGAGAAAAATGACTTAGACTGCCAATAATTGCTCTTAGGACTGGAAAGAAATTGATGAAGATGCAATGTATAGAATACTGGAGCCAGAAGGCACTGTAGGAACTATTGAGTGAGAAAAGTAGAACTCTTAGAGCAAAAGGATATGCCCAGAGTCCCCACACTAGGTAATGGTATTCAGTGCAGTTTAAAAATAAGCGCTCCATACTATTGCTGCATCCTATTAGAAATCAGAGGAAGATCTCAGGTGATGTGATATGATGACCAGTGCATCAGGAGTGCTGGATATTCCTTTGCATAATATTTTTCCCTCACAACATGGACATGGATGGCTGAGCAAAGCTGATAATCAGATAATCCTCAGTGTACTTGAACATGCATATGTGTATACGTGTGTGTATCTGTATGTACACAAAAGAGATGGAGAGGAATTTTCTAAGGCAGTGATTCACCCTGTTTGCTATGTGGACAAAATAAATAGCATGAAGAGAAAAAAAAAATCCCTTCAGACAACTTTTAACCCTCCAAAAGCTCCAGTCCTATAAAACATGGGCCAATCGATGTTCTGGAATCCAACTAGCCAGATCATTCTCTCAGAGTGCAATGGAAGTTTTGCCTTTTAACTTAGGCTTTAGGAAAATTAAGGTGTAGAGCCTTGAGTTCCCCCTAGAGGCTAGTATTTATACATGCAACTTGAAGAGCTCTTCACTGTAGGGAGCCCTGTGGTTCCAGTCTAGACAGTTTTCTAACTAATGTATCAGCATGCTGTGTGTTCATTACTTTTATAAACGTTAACAGAATGAAGGTAGAATATCCACAGTTGTACCTCATGAGTTAAAGGTTGGAGTCTTAAACATTATTTCTTTGATGATGGACATTAAAAAATAACATTAGATGACTTCTAACCATTTAACATATTCTGGATGGTAGCACATTTGGTTTCTCTGATACGAAGTATCAGGTAATCTTCAAAGTCAAACTGAGTTTGGTATAGTTATCTGAGTAGTGAAGGGCTTCCTGGTGGCTTAGACTGTAAAGAATTTGCCCACAATGCAGGAGATCTGGGTTTGACTCCTAAGTCGGGAAGATCCCTGGAGAAGGGAATGGCAACCCACTGCGGTATTCTTGCCTGGAGAGTTCCACAGACAGAGGAGCCTGGTGGGCCCAGTCCATGGGGTCACAAAGAGTCAGACATGATTGAGGGACTGACACTTAACACCTATCTGAGTGGTGAGCTGGGAAACGTCCCCCTCTATAGGCCATTTGTCATCAGCTAAAGTCCCTAGGGATCATTTGGTGCTTCACTGTGGTAGGATGTCTCCTCTCATGCAGTAGGCTATACCAGAAACAATCAGATGCTGTCATTCAGCATTAGTTTCTCAGTGGTAAATCATGGTCACATTGAGGCTATAAAAATGGAGGGGAGGCTGCTTTATCATAGGTGTTTAATTAATAGACATTTCTTACTTTGTTCTCCATGAGCGAGGTGTCATAAGCCATCAAATGGGTCTTATCCTATTAAATTAGCGGGTGATTTTGTTAAATTCGTGGTGAGACAGAGCGACATATGACTTGAGAATATTTTCCAGTGTTGAAAAATAGTATCTGTATGCATCTGTCTCTCTATTTGTACTTTAAGAGTAAAAATGTAATTTTCATATTGTATAGGATGTAGATTTTAATTTACAGCATAGGAACTACAGATGTGGTTGTACTTTTAACCTATTTTTTCCCTGCGCTTCAGCCCTGAGGTTCTAATAAGGGAGGACGAGTAAAAGCTGGTATATCTGCTTTTGAACCTTCTGTTTTCTTTTTTTTTTTTTTCATTTTTGGCTGTGCCACACGGCTTGTAGAATCTTAGTTTCCCGACCAGGGATTGAACCCATGTAGTGAGCATTCAGTCATTCTAACCACTGGACCACTGGGGAATTTCCTGGACCTGATTTTTGAAAATAACCTGTATGACACTTTATTATTTGTTTATGACCTTTACATTCATTATCTCATTGAATTCTCACAAAATCACACAAGGCTGGTATTATTTATCCCCATTTTGAAGTTAAAGAACTTGAGGTTCAGTGAGCCTGAACAAGTCAGAGACAGACATTAATTGGTTTGGTAGAATGATGTGATGATGAATAGTAAGATGATTTGGGTTCAAATTCCAATGGCAAGAAGTCCATTCTCCTTGCGTACCTGTTTCCCATCTGTAAGATGGGCATATTTACTAGCTAAGTAGGTGGGTTTCAGGCAAGCACGCAGATATTGGGAGGCACATAGCAGGAAACAACTTCTATTTATCTAAGCTTCCTCTAGGAGGACAAAGTCCTCTTGATCCCAATTCACGTCTATTGCTTTTAGTTTTGCTTTCTCGTTTTTAACAACTCAGTTTAGTATTCATTAAAGAGAATTTAAAATGACTGGCCCTTTCCCCCATTTATTGGGTTTTATTTCTGTATATAATTCAAGGGATAGGAAGGTCATAAGAACTTGCATTAGATACAATGTGCCTTTTTGCTTGAGTTTTCATTACAATATGAATCAAAGGGACTCCCCCTTTTCCCCAACTATCCCTCTCCAAGGGTGGGAGGAATCCCTGTATAAGCATTTCTATCCTGTGGTTTTCTCCATTACTCAATGATAATTAAGACTGTAATAATTTTACTTCATTCCATTTTTGAAAGTACCTGGTATTTCTTGCTGGTGTTATCTAAAAGGGAGTGATTTACTGTATCAAAGCTGGTAGTTATTATTTCCAGTTCTTTCCAGAGGAACTGTTAAGTTTGAGGCCTTTGCCACATTTGTTTTCTGAAATCTCTGTCTTTTAAGGGAAGCTGAAGTCATTTCCTATTGGTTTAGCTTTGTGCATTTGGTTGAGGATTTGACTTTCCATTTCTTCTGTGTATTCTAAGAAATCATGAATCTGTTTGTGGTATATCTGATAGAGTTTGATCTGAAAGAGATCACTTTGAAATTTGACAGGTATATCTCTGAAAAACATGAAACTGTGCCATGTTAAACTTGAATTTCTATATCTATCACATATAATAGACTATTTCACAGTTTATGTAGTATACAAAAATAGAAAAAAGACTGAATCCTTCCCTGCATATTTTGATTTGTGATTTTATTTTTTCCCTTAATTAGGTCTGGAAATTACTATTACCATATTCCTGTTAATAAGCACACACCCACCAATGTCAAATTCTCTCTGGAAATCAAGTAAGTTCATAGCTGTAAGAGATAATTCTGGTTTTAATATATTATAATTCTGTTTTTATTATCTGAATACCAAGCCTCAGTTTCCTTCACAATTTTATTAATAATTTAGGAGGTAGAAAGTTTTCAGTTAAAGAACGACGATTGGGTTGAGAGGTGGGCCAGTTTGAGGGAGGGATTTTCAAAATGAAGCCTGGGACCTTCCAAGCTTCTTCCAAGGGATAGAAAGGCTCTGGGCTGTATGCTCACACCTGCAAAGTGAGCCTGACCTTGGATTAGATGTTCTCAGGCTGCCGACTGCCCTTGGCTGTGTCCCTTTGAACTGGGGTGGGAGCTAGAGTAATAGCATGTTCCCTGGATGGGGGGCTGCACATTTCTGTGAGCTCCTGGGAGCAATGCTAATGCAGACACCATCTACTTCCCCCCAGGGGAGTTAAAAAATGGAGTCAGAGTTTGGAGCTGGGCAGACTGGGGTTCAGATTTTGTCTCCATCACTTATTAATTCTGTAATCTTGGAAAAACCACTTATCCTCACTGAACTCCTATTTATTCATCTATAAGATGAATTTGACATTATATCATAACATGGAGAGCCTCTGTGAGAATCAGTGATAATAATAGCAAAATTAATTACTACCATTTGCTGAGCACAGACTATATGCTAGACACTCTACACTTTACTACTGGGTCATATAGTTCTCACAACAACCCTCTGAGGTTGGTGTTTTTTTCTAGTTTATATTTTTCAGATGGGAGCACTTAGTTTAGAGAGGTCAAGAAGCTTGTCCTGAAAGTCAGTGCAAATAAGTGGTGGAGATGGGCTTCCAATCAGCCCTTCCGTTCGACCATCACTTTCCTGCCTCCCCAGTGAGGTGAGGCCCGTAAGAACATTGCCCCGCCCTGGCACACTGCAGGCACTTCACATTGTGACTACCTTTCCTCCAAAATCACAAAACTCGAATCTATTTTATCAGCTATTTTGAATAATCATGGTACTTTAGAAGACTTTCACAGAAATTGTGGAGTGAGGTACTCACCGTGAAGACGGTGTTTGTGTCTCTTGATGTTAGTTTCTCCTTTGTCCCTTCCACATTTCCTCTCTCTCTTTCCTTTCTCCCTTTCTTTCCCTTTCCTCTGTCCTCCCCCCTCTCCCTCTGCTTCCCCAGCTCCGTTATTCTTCCTCCATCATTTCCTCCACTCCACTCTGGTCTCTTCCTCTGTTTCACTCAGACTTCATACTCCTTCTTTCATCAACTTTGCTTCTACAAGGAGCTAATAACACAAGCCAACTGCTTGCCTTGAAATGGTCTTTTTCAAGCAGCTAAAATTTCATGAGTTAGAATCCACCATATTACAAGGCAGAGCAAAAGCTAAGTGTACTATTCCCTAGCACTCTCTGAGCTGCCTGGGACCATGTTTCCTCATTTGTCCCTAGCTTCGATGGAAGGAAGTAAGCTGAAGTGGTATATCCCTTGAAGTGGCAGACGGTCATCTTGAACCACTGAAAAGTGGGTGTTAGTCACTCAGTCATGATCAACTCTTTGCAACCTTATGGACTGTAACTTGTGTCCATGGATCTCCAGGAAAGAATACTGGAGTGGGTAGCCATTCCCTTCTCCAGGGGATCTTCTCGACCCAGGGATTGAAACTGGGTCTCCCACAATAAATCAGGCTTTAGGAATCATTTTTTTTCTAACAGTGGTGATCTAAAAGTAACACATATACTCAACCAAGATTGTAGGTTACCCCAGAGATAGGTCGACCTCATCCTCCTGATGATGATTCCTGGGCCAACCTCTAGAGAAGAACCATTCTTTCTGACAGGTCTTCCACTCTGATAGCTTTGAAAGTGAAGTGAAAGTGATCAGCGAGTCAACACAGGCTGGGAAACCCTGGGGCACCTGACATCGGGTGGTCCGAGGAGGCAGGTACCCTAAGAGGTCCGTTCTTATGACGAGTGGGTTGCCATTTCTGTCTCCAGGGGAATCTTTCTGACCCAGGGATTGAACCCAGGTCTCCCACATTGCAGGCAGATGCTTTAGCCTCTGAGCCACCAGGGATAAGGACTGATAATTCCTAATGGGGCTCACCCCACACCCATACCTGTGTTGTCTGCCTCTCTGATTCAGACAAGAAGTATCCAGACCAGAAGTTTGCAGAATTTCAAATCCTGGAAATGTCAGATGAAAGCAAATTCAGCTGCTAGTGAAAAGAGAAGGGATATACCCCCAAATTATTTTTAAAATCTATGGGGATAAGAAGTTCTAATGTTCAAATGACTTGAGTCATGAGACTAGATTTTCAAGACTGTTGTATGTTACCTCAATGTTAGTCAGTTTCAGTCTACCATATAATACTGGGTGACTTAAACCACGGACATTCATTTCTCGTAGTTCTGGAGCCTGGGAAGTCTGAGATCAAGGTACTGGCAGATTTTATATAGGCTGAGAGCCCCTTCCTGGTTGATAAGTGGCCGTCTTCTGTGTCCTCACGTGGCAGGAGGGGTGAGAGGGCTCTCTGGGGTCCTTTCCATGAGAGCACTGACCCCACTCATCAGGGTTCCACCGTCAGGATCTGTCACTTCCTTAGGGCGCTACCTCCTAACACCATCATGTTGGAGGTTAGGATTCAAACATATCAATTTGGGGGGTGGAGGCCACAAGCATTTAGTCGACAATAGTAGTCATCTGAGATTGAGTTTCTTTCTATTTAATGAGATGCGAACTAGTATATTGGCATTCGTGAGCTTTGTGCAGTAACAGGCCTATTTGGAACGTTGAATGGATTTCACAGTCACGTTCCCATGAGCCCCTCTTCCTTCAAGGTGTAGCCTGTGGGAGCTGATACCTGCTTTTCCATTTGCCGTTTCTCTCCTTTGTCTCTTGAAGCACAACAGAGCCACTGATAGTCTTCCAGTGCAAGCTCACCCTGGGAAATATGTGTCTCCATGGTAAAATCGAGGCCAAAGGGATGGCAAGTCAGCAGGAGGCCTCCCAGGAGATGACACAGGTAAGGATTTCCAGCCCCTCGGCATTCCGCATTCCAGAAGCGCACCTGTAATGGTGGCACAGCCTCTGAGCCTCACAAAGAGAGAGGGGCCACGAGTCACATGTCAGTGTTTCCCTTCGCTGACCTTGGTCACAGGGTTTGGTTCAGCATCTTCTGTGCATCCTTTGTAGGCTGCAGACTTCTCCAGCAACACCATCAAAACCTGTTGCCCCAAACACCCCTCCTACCACAGTCAGGGGAATGCGTTTCAGCCTGGGCCTTTTCCAGGAAGAGCGAAATGTAGCTGTGTGACGGACCTCTCTTTCGTTCATTATTTAGGGATATCAGCACATTTGGCGCCTCCCCGTAGCGCCACTCTTCGACAGTGGGTACCACTTCCGGGTAGCGGCGCCGGTAAGCTCTCTCCTTTTTTCTCTTCAGTGAGAAAGAAATGGACCATTAAATACATGGAGAGGTGAATGGTGGTGGCGGTGGTTTAACCACTGAGTTGTGTCGACTCTCGAGACCCCATGGACTGTAGCCCACCTGGCTCCTCTGTCCATGGGATTTCCCAGAGAAGAATAGTGGAGTGGGTTGCCATTTCCTTTTCCAAATGGATAAGTAGATAATTTTAATTACAACTAATTCTTACATTAATCATTCTCTCCCCCAACTCCCCTTCTGACAGGATTTAGCTGACTGTTCCACGGACCCTTATTTTGCCGGGAAATTCTTTACAGACTACTTCTTTTACTTCTATCGACATTGTGTGTAATTTATTCAAGTTTGTTTGGGGACTCTGCCAAAGAAAAATACTCCAATACAGTTAACAGAAACTTTTATCCTCTTACAACTTCTCTCTGCCCTTTGTAAAACATTCATGTTTATTGCCAAAGGGCTTTTTCCAGGCTTTGGCTACCAAAGGT
This sequence comes from Oreotragus oreotragus, assembly GCA_006410675.1. Classification (NCBI taxonomy): domain Eukaryota; kingdom Metazoa; phylum Chordata; class Mammalia; order Artiodactyla; family Bovidae; genus Oreotragus; species Oreotragus oreotragus. The sequence goes on along the minus strand of SJYX01018621.1, from coordinate 84,013 downwards.
TTTGAGATATTAGTGAGGAGAATAAAGTGTTTGCTGGATTTGAGATACTGTGGTGTTTTATTTTCCCGCGACTATGAGGAAAACATTTCCTGGAGTAAACAGCACTGTTGGATTTGAAAATACTGCTTCTGTTCCTAAGGAAGCTGTGAGGTCAAAATGGGCAGGTTTGACTTTACTTTGTCTTTGTATATCTCAGTGCTTTTGAGGAAAACAAAAGACCATGTCAACCATGGTCAACTTTCAGCCATGTCAACTTGGACCCACTAAACACAGACTCTTGAGAATTTGTGATTTGGTGTGTGTTGGGGGAGGGGTGGATGGTATCTGATGCTGAGCTCACATTTAGGCAAGCTATTACTATGTGTATATGTGTGTGCGTGCACTTGAACTACATACACTAGTATAGAGACTGTAACTTGCTGGAGTTCGTGTACACCCGTGGCAGATTCATGTCAATGTATGCCAAAACCAATAGAGTACTGTAAAGNTATGGTGAGAACAGTCTGCTTCCTACAACAGATTATTTTCATTTTTAGAGTGTATCAAGTATCTTAAAAGAAGAATCACTTTTATTTCTGTCTTACATGTAAGAGAATAAACATATTCTGATTAGATAGTAGTGATCATGGCTTGATTTCTTTTGTACAACTTCTCTGACAATACTGAGTTCAGGAATATTTGAAATTATTTGAGCGTAACATTCTTGGTTTGTCTATTTTTAAACCATAGCTGAAAATAAAGAAATGTGTGATTCCATGGTGGTGAGGGTAGGGGGATCAAAAATGTGAGTTTTATAAATGCCAATTCTTGATATATTCAGATAGAGGGATTATTATTTTTCCTTTTTCTGACAAAATTTTCCACTTCAAAGAGTGTTTTGTGGTTGTATAATGAATCTTTGTAAAATATTTTCATGCATTATTAATACTGAAAAATGGCCTATGTTTTATATTTCAGTGAAATATAATATTCCTATGCCTTTGCAAGAAGATGGAAAAGCTGATCCAGAAGATTCTCCTTGTGTCTAAATTACTCTTTGGTTTTAAGTTATTTGCTATGGCAGTAGTATGTTTCTCCTCTCTTAGAGGACCATTTAGTGCTAAGCTACTATAACAAAGTAGATCTTTCTTCCTAAGGACCTAACTTACAAAGAGAGTTCAACCGACAGCATGAAAAATAGCATCCCTTTTATGTCATCTTTCTTTTTTCCCCTCCTTTGGAAAATGATTCACAAATGTTTCTTTTATCACTGTATATGAGATGCTCTTATTCTCTGAGGAGAAAATGAAAAAAAAAAAAAAAA
>SJYX01018621.1:68947-82024 GCA_006410675.1 Oreotragus oreotragus | reverse complement strand
GCTTCAGTCGTGTCCGACTCTGTGCAACCCCATAGATGGCAGCCCACCAGGCTCCCCCGTTCTGGGTTCTCCAGGCAAGAACACTGGAGTGGGTTGCCATTGTCTTTTCCAATGCATGAAAGTGAAAAGTGAAAGTGAAGTCGCTCCGTCGTGTCTGACCCTCAGCGACCCCATGGACTGCAGCCTACCAGGCTCCTCCGTCCATAGGATTTTCCAGGCAAGAGTACTGGAGTGGGGTGTCATTGCCTCCTCCGAGGACTGACTGACCTCACTTATTTTTCTTTCTTTCTTTTCTTTCTTCTTTTCTCAGCTGTTTGTAAGGCCTCCTGAGACAATCATTTTGCCTTTTTGCATTTCTTTTTCTTGGGGATGGTCATGATTACTGCCTTCTGTACAATGTCAGGAACCTCTCTCCATAGTTTTTCAGGCACTCTTTCTTTCAGATCTAATCCCTTGCATCTATTTGTCACTTCCACTGTATAATCATAAAGGATTTGACTTAGGTCATACGTGAATGGTCTAGTGGTTTTCCCTACTTTCTTTAAGTCTGAATTTGGCAATAAGAAATTCATGATCTGAGCCACAGTCAGCTCCCAGTCTTGTATTTTGCTGATTGTATAGAGCTTCTGTATCTTTGGCTGCAAAGAATATAATTATTCTGATTTCTGTAGTGACTGTCTGGTGATGTCCATGTGTAGAGTCTTCTCTTGTGTTGTTGAAAGAGGGTGTTTGCTATGACCNCAGCTCCCAGTCTTGTATTTTGCTGATTGTATAGAGCTTCTGTATCTTTGGCTGCAAAGAATATAATTATTCTGATTTCTGTAGTGACTGTCTGGTGATGTCCATGTGTAGAGTCTTCTCTTGTGTTGTTGAAAGAGGGTGTTTGCTATGACCAGTACATTCTCTTGGCAAAACTCTCTTAGCCTTTACTCTGCTTCATTTTGTACTCCAAGGCCAAATTTACATATTACCCCAGGTATCTCTTGACTGCCTACTTTTGCATTCCAGTCCCCTATGATGAAAAGGACATCTTTTAGGGGTATTAGTTTTAGAAAGTCTTATAGGTCTTCATAGAACTGTTAAACTTCAGCTTCCTCAGCATTACTTGTCTGGGCATAGACTTGAATTACTGTAATATTGAATGGTTTGCCTTGGAAATGGACAGAGATAATTGTTGTTTTTGAGATTGCACCCAGGTGCTGCATTTTGGACTCTTTTGCTGACTCAGGGATACTCCATTTCTTCTAAGGGATTCTTGCCTACAGTAGTAGATATAATGGTCATCTGAGTAAAATTCACCCATTCCAGTCCATTTTAGTTCACTGGTTCCTAAAATGTTGACATTCATCTTGCCATCTCCTGTTTGACCACTTCCAATTTGCCTTGATTCATGGACCTAACATTCCAGGTTCCTATGCAGTATTGCTCCTTACAGCACTGGACTTTATTTCCGTACCAGTCACATCCACAACTGGCTCCATCCCTTCATTCTTTCTGGAGCTATTTTTCCACTCTTCTCCAGCAGCATATTGGGCACCTACCGACCTGGGGAGCTCATCTTTCAGCGTCATGTCTTTTTGCCTCTTCATACTCTTCATGGGGTTCTCAAGGTAAGAATACTGAAGTGGTTTGCCATTCCCGTCTCCAGTGGACCGCATTCTGTCAGAACTCTCCACCATGACCCGTCTGTCTTGGGTGGCCCTACGAGGCATGGCTTATAGTTTCATTGAGTCAGACAAGGCTGTGATCCAAGTGATCAGTTGGTTAGTTTTCTGTGACTGTGGTTTTCATTCTCTCTGCCCTCTGACAGAAAAGGGTAAGAGGTATATGGAAACTTCCTGATGGAAGAAACTGAGAGATGGGAGAGACTGAACTTAACTTCATTTAACTGGCAAAAGTCAATCCATCTCTTATTCCCTCTTGAGGTAATGGTGGAACAATTGACTCAGAGGCTAATGGGAACAAAGGGTCCTCCTTGGTGACCTTTTTGGAGGTGCAGTGTTGGGATGGGAGTCTTTGCAGTGCCCCCTCCTCACATCTAAAACCCTTGCCCTGTCCCACCCCTATTCATAAGAAGGTCCTCAAGATGAAAGGATATTATTCATGAGATGGACCTCATAGTTCACCTTATTGGGGTACACTTTGTCCAAATGTGTGGACATGTGTGGATGTGCTCAGCGCTCAGTTGTGTCTGACTCCCTGTGACCTTATGGACTGTAGCCCACCAGGCTCCTCTCTCTGTGGGATTTTTCAGGCAAGACTACTGCAGCGGGTTGCCACGTTCTCCTCCAGAGGATCTTACCCACCCAGGAATTGAACCTGCATCTCCTCCATTGGCAGACGGGTTCTTTGCCACTGAGTCACATGGATATGTATGCAGCCACGTAATGAAGCTGTGATTCTGTTTGATAATCATACAGCAGAGTTTATGGATGGTCTGCTTGATGTGTTATCATGTTTTGGACAATTCTAGTTTCCTGATTCTCCCTCTCTTTCTCCTCACAGTTTAGGAAGTTGCTGTGATGTAGGATGGGAATATTTAACTTCTGGATGTAAGTGTCGTGACCCTTGCTACCCTTGAGAGGAGATCGTCCCCTTTTTCTGAACCACTTCGGCTCTTAGACATGTACCTAGATCTAGAAAGAAATATATGCTCCTAGTGAAGTCTCCCCATCTCATAAATGCCTTCCTACTTCATTTTTAGTCTTTTGTGTTCTGATATCAGAGAGGTCTCAGGAGAAATGTCACATGGAAATGATTTGTTCATATATTTTAATTAATGACTGACTTTTAATAATGTTTTTTATTAAATTTTAATTTTTTCATTTTGATTTTTCCACTTGGAAAATTAAACAAAAATATTAGCATCATTGCTAATTTAGCTGGGAGTGAATAAATTAATTTCACTGTGAATTTTTTTGACCCCTGAGACTGGTGCTCAAACCAGTATTGACTTGGCATGCTCCAACCTGCCTTTTGTGTTTCAGCCTTGATGCAATACTGCTAGTGCTTCATAATGATAAGGACTCTACTTTCCCCTCTGACCACTGGTCAATAATAGTCAGGTAATTGGAGTGTATTTAGCACTTTCTTCTGAGAAACGAATACACACTAGTCCTGAATCTCTAAGACTCCCTGTGTTATCCCTATGAAGGTGCTAGGTAAAGAATATTTGTCCTGGTGGGTGACACAAGGTAAATATTCGATAGATATTTGTTGAATATCTTTGGAAAGTTGAAATTAAAGTGACATCAATCATTTCATTTAAATTTAAGCACCCATTTACTTAATTTGAAAAATGTGTTATTTACCATATGAACTCACAATGGAACGGCATTAAACATAAAGAAATCAAAAGTCATTACTCATTTTTTCCCTATTTTAAAGAGCTAGGCATTTCTAGACCACACATTGGGTTGCAGAGAGGTTGCTTCTACATTCTTAGAAGGGAGAAGTGGGGCCGTAGCTCCACCAAGAGAAATGCGGAGTTAAAGCAGCTACGGGTAGCATGTAAGCTTGGTGCGTGTGTGTGCTGAGTTGCTTCAGTCAGGTCTGACTCTTTTTGACCCAGTTCTGTAGCCTGCCAGACTGCTCTGTCCACTGGATTCTCAAGGCAAGAATATTGGAGTGGGTTGCCATGCCCTCCTCCAAGCACTACCTTTTATGTCATTTCAAGTGGGGAGGAACTCTGCGGAACTTGCTTTGCCTCTCAGAATGTCATTATTCAGCCCTTTCATACTAATGCTACTCAACATTGCAGCTTAAAGTTAAAATGGAGTCCAGTTTAAACCAAATATTTCAATAATGTAGTGTTGGCTTGAATGATTTAATATTTGTCTTAATTTGGTATTTTTTTGCTGAGTTTCTAGAACCATCATTCCATTTTGGGAAATTTACGGAACTTGCTTTGCCTCTCAGAATGTCATTATTCAGCCCTTTCATACTAATGCTACTCAACATTGCAGCTTAAAGTTAAAATGGAGTCCAGTTTAAACCAAATATTTCAATAATGTAGTGTTGGCTTGAATGATTTAATATTTGTCTTAATTTGGTATTTTTTTGCTGAGTTTCTAGAACCATCATTCCATTTTGGGAAATTTATTTTGCCAAAAAACTCCCAAGTTCTCTGTTTATTGGTTAATATTATTTACTGGCTTTTTTTTTTTTTTTAAATACGATTGAGTGTTTTTCTGTTCTTGACCTTTTTTACACTATTTTGTTATCATTTTTCATCCAAATATCTCTTACTTCCTTTGCTTATTTGGTTGGGAGTTTGGTTTATGAAAGAGACTTTTATCATTTTCCACTTCATCAATATGTCACTTTTCTTTCTAGTCCCATTTTGGCTTCTTATCTCATGCTGTTTAATGTTTGAGGATATTTGCCTTTTGGATTCTTTCTGTAAGCCTTCTCATTTCCAGAGTCACTTTAAATTATGAGATAATAGAGGGCAAGAGTCTAAAAGAAAAAAAGTGAAATGAAATAAAGCTAATGACCAATTTATCTTAGAGTTCTAATGCTTGGATTTACTTGGGAAGCCCACAGGGCAGAGCTACCTTCTCTTCTTGGAAAGGAACAAGGGTGTGTTATTTACATTTTAGTTCATAAATTCCTAAGCTGTAGAGACAGTGTCTATTTAAATTACATACCCAGCTCAGCACTGCAGAAGGTGATGATAACGTTGTCAGATAAATTAGAGCTACTGCTATTAGTGCCTTTCCTTACAAGCCCATTTCCTCCTTGTTGTGACTGTCTCTGCATGACTCAATTGCAACTGTGTATTTACATTAGCAAACTGAGATGGGCAGCTGAGATGAAATACACGTAGCCCAAACTGCCCATAGTCATATAACAGAAAGATCTAGAAGCCATTTATCCAAAGGTTCCCTGCCTAAGCTGCTTCCCAGGTGCCTCCATGGTAAAGAATCCACCTACCAATGTAGAAGACGCAAAAGTAGGCTTGATCCCTGGGTCAGGAAGATCCCCTGGAGGAGAAAATGGTAGCCCACTACAGTATTCTTGCCTGGAGAAGTCCATGGACAGAGGAGCCTGGTGGATTACAGTCCATGGTGTCGCAAAGAGTCTGACAAGACTGGGTGACTGAACATGCACACCTCCCTTCCTAAGCTAGGTGTATACTCAGAAGGTGAAATATTAGCAAGCGTAGGGAAAATGGACAACTGTAAGCTCTAAATCTATGGCAACGTAAGCCCCCTATTTCCTTTGATTATTCTGGTTCTTTTGGTGATTGTTAAATCAAACATGTATTTCTGTGACTCTTTTCTTTTGAAGACCACCAGAAATTATGGAACCTGGACAATCTAAGCTTGACTTGAATGAAATGAATGATATGCCTCTTCTCAGATTCTACATTTTTTGAATTAATATGGCTCTGGTTCATATTTCAGTTTACCACCAAGTACACACATGTACTATTCCCAGCCCCAAATGCCGTGCACATGGAGTGGTGTTATTCACTCTCGGCGTTTGATAGACTGCTGTTACAACTGGATCACTGTATGGTGTACATGTTTCTCTACATTTTTTCCTTGTCATTATTTTTAAAATGCTTTATTTTCCAACAGTGTTTCCACCCCCACCCCCACCCCGCCGACCACCACTCGGGCTTTTTCTAAAAATAAGGAAATAATTCTATAACAGTGAATATTGATCCTCCTTATCAAAAAATGCCTTCTTTTTCTAAAGATCCATCACCTGTAGTGTGCCTTGTAATAGAATCTAATTAGTTATGAGTACATCTGCTATTATGTAAATATTTCTGCTTCTACTCCCGAATAATATTATGACTCTGCAATGCATATATGCCTCCATAAAGATTTTTTTATTGTGCACATTTCCCCAAATATAAGTGAGTTAGGTACACTTAAATGTTATTAAGTTGTGAATTTAAAACTTCATAGAAATAAGCAGAATCAAGCAGTTAGCTTGGCTAAGAAAAGCTTATAAAGCACTTCTATATGAATCAAATGAAAGAATGAAATAACAGACACCAAGAGAACGTTTAATTTTAAACACTCCACCTAGAGTAACTGTCGTTGTGTACTAACCAAGTGACACAAAATGGCAGAAAAATAAAGTTGAAATTGAGGATTATTTTACATCTTTATAGTTTAAAGAAAAGAAATCAACATCTTAAGGAATACGGACATTTATCATATTGTCAAACAAAGCTCTGTCCTTGTTTCTTGGGTGACTAATGAATGTGTTGCTGGAAATGGAGATGATGTTCTTGCTCTGATATTTTTTTTTCCATTGATGTAAATTTACACCTTGTGAAAGTTATATGCACATATAAAGTTACTTGGGAGCAAATATGATGGAAATAGGAAAACTCGATACATCTGTATTTCCTATTCTGATGCCATCCTTCCAGTTGCTAAACCTTGTAGCTTGGGTAAAGGACCTATACAACTCTTTATATAAAATATACATTATATAAAAGTTTGCAAGTTTGCACACACACACACACACCCATACACACAAATTTGCATACACACACACACATTTATTTTTTCCCCTCCCTCTTAGTTTACCTGTTTTGCAGCCTGGATCTGGCTAGATCTCTTACTATTAAAGAGACTAATGTTCTCTCCACCTGCAAAGTTTTTTTTCCTTATTTTTGTGGTTATTTCTCTTTTAATGACTGCTATTCTTCACAAATCAGTGGCTATTTTAGAGAATATGAGTGGATTAAAACTAATTGATTAGTATTCTAAGAAAGGTAAGCAGATACACTCAATATTAAGAATGGCTAAGTGCAGACATCTTGGAAGCATTGGAAATCTCACTGTTAAAAAATATTATTAAGTTGCAGCTTATTTCTTAGCAAAACTGGTACTCAATGAGCTATCTAGGACCAGAAATGTAATAATAATACTTATAATTTTATGTTAAATGTGTATACTGCCTTAGTGTTTTCAATGTATTTTCACTTGTTTTTTTGCTTCTGAGCCCTAATCAAAGGAAAAAGGTAAAGGAAATATTTTTTCTCTCTTTCCAGTGGTGCTAGTGGTAAACAACCCGTCCGCCAGTGCAGGAGACAAAAGAGACATGGGTTCAGTCCCTGGGTTGGGAAGATGCCCTGGAGAAGGAAATGGCAACCCCCTCCAGTATTCTTGCCTGGAGAATCCCACAGGCAGAGGCGCTTGGTGGGCCACAGTCTCAGGGGTCGCAGAGTGGGGCAGACTGAAGCAACTTAGCACTTAGCACTAGAGATAAATGGTCAAAGAGATTAAGTAGTTTGACTATATCTGCAGTTAATTTGTGGCTAGTGGCTCAGAGGTTAAAGCATCTGCCTACAGTGTGGGAGACCTGGGTTCTATCCCTGGGTTGGGAAGATCCCCTGGAGAAGGAAATGGCAACCCACTCCAGGATTCTTACCTGGAGAATTCCATGGACAGAGGAGTCTGGTGGGCTACAGTCCACGGGGTCGCAAAGAGTCAGACACGACTGAGTGACTTCACTTCACTTTAAGCTATTGGTAATAACTAAGGAACTTAACATTCCAATTGATAAGGAGATAAGTAGATCAGAATATATGATAAATAAAAGTAAGTATAAAAGGCCTTTGGGGTGGTTTGGAGCTATCAGTCATTTTTCTATCCAATCAGCTGGGAACTCTGATTATGAAATTCATATTAAAAAAAAAACAGACAAAATTCTAATTCCCTAGTTTAGTTAAAAACCAATTTATGTTAGTTTCATTTATTACAAGCGTTCAGATATCTAAGCCTTCACAGGTATAGGGATTTACGTAAACTCAGGAGCAAAGATTGCTCTTAGAATCCATTAAATAAATGTCCTATTTCTATCTTTCCCTTCGTCTCTAGAACATCACGATCTTTGTCATGACAATAAGAAATGCATCCCTTAGAATGGGCTCTGTAGTCTATTCAGTTCTTGAGATCCCTGGTTAATTTACTAGTTAAGATATCAGTTTTGGTGTCACCTGTTTGGTGGTATTGGAAAACATCTTCTTTTTTCAACAGGTATAAAATTGTTTTACATCAGCTTCTATGCTGCTAACATTCAAATTTCCTCTAATTCAGAATTTTGAGCCGACAGGATGGGAATGAATTCTGTCATCTTACTGATGATTTTTCTTTTAATGAAATCGAGGGATGGATACAATTTTGCACTTTTAATAACGTTGGTTTATACTTGACACACTTAAAGTACTAGTCACTCTTAGCTTCACATTTCTCCACTTATAACAGGGTTTCTATCAAAATTTTTATGACAGTATTCCCTTATTAAAATGGTTTATAGAACCTTTGGAATGAGGTGACTATTCCAGTTTTAAAAGCATCCATAAAAGCAATAATCCATTCATTGTTGGTACTTGCTTTTTATTAGTAATTAAAATGATCTGAAATCAAAATGAGAGTAATAAATAAATAAAGCTCATGTCAGAGATCTAGGTAGTAAGCAAGATAGTTCAGACTGCCATTAAAAAACATGAATGCTTTTTTGGCAAAATTTCTCTATACAAAATGTAGTCTGTTTTGAAATTGTTCTATATTATGAAAATATTTATAGTCCTATAAAGACTTCCCTGTAATTTTATTTCAACCCCTTTTGCAAATGTATGACAGTTCTTGTATTTTGGCAGAAGAGGCAGTTGTGTTTTTCATGCACCTTAAGCTGTTATAAACATCCCTACCCTTAAAACAAAAGGGCTTCCCTGGTGGCTCAGACAGTAAAGCGTCTGCCTGCAATACGGGAGACCCGGGTTCAATCCCTGGGTTGGGAAGATCCTCTGGAGAAGGAAATGGCAACCCGCTGCAGTACTCTTGCCTGGAAAATTCAGGAGCCTAGTGACTTCACTTCACCTTTAAAACAGATTCCTTGATCCTCAGCGTACACAGCTACCAAGAGAAATCAAGTACCTAAGAACTGAAAGAGGTGGAGAAAAGGTAGGGAGGGCTTGAAGGAATAAAGGGAGGGTGCTCAAGACCAGTCTTTTCTGTTTCTCAATTTTCTTTAATATTGTTCTAGAAATCAGATGTAATAAAATTAAATTTGTCAAGTTTTTTGGTTAATCAGTACTCTCACCTCTTCCTAAGGCCTTCTCTTGTATTCAGTCTTCTGAGATTTAACTTTCTAGGATACTGGTAGTAATAACAGTACTACAGATTTTTGAGAGCTTTCCATGAATGAGCTCGAGGTCCTGGGAGTGTGTGTTGCAAACAGAATTGCATTTAACTACCACAGCTACTCTGGAAGGTTCTATCATTTGTATTTTACATGTAAGGGATCTGAGGATTAGAAAAGTGTGCAACGAATCATCACGAATTTGGCACCGTCAAATGATACATATTTATCTTTATTGTTGTTCAGTCACTCAGTCGTGTCTGATTCTGCAGCCCCATGGACTGCAGCACACCAGGTTTCCCTGTCCACCATCTTCTGGAGCTCACTCAAACTCATGTCCATTGAGTTGGTGATGCCATCCAACCATCCCCTTTTGTCCCATTCTCCTCTTGCCTTTAATCTTTCCCAGCAGCAGAGTCTTTTCCAGTGAGTCGGCTCTTCGCATAAGATGGCCAAACTATTGCAGCTTCAGCTTTAGCATCAGTTCTTCTAATGAATATTCAAGATTGATTTTCTTTAGGATTGACTGGTTGGATATCCTTGTGTCCAAGGGACTCTCAAGAGTCTTCTCCAACACCACAGTTCAAAAGCAGCAATTCTTTAGCACTCAGCCTTCTTTATGGTCCAACTCTCACATCTATGCATGGCTATTGGAAAAACCACAACTTTGACTGTATGAACCTTTGTTGGCAAATACAGTCTGCTAAAAAAGTGTGCTGTGTAATGTAGTGTAGTCAGAGGATGACATCTTAATCACTTCTGTCGTGTAACATAACAATCTTAAGAGTGACATTCTGGCACCTTTGCTATCTTCTAGGTTAGAAGCAAGTCACAGGTCTTGTCTACTCTCAAGGCAAGGGGATCATAAAAGAGAGGAACACCAGGGATCAGAGATCATGAGGGGCACATTGAGGTCTGTCTACCACATTAGTAAATTAACCAGGTCACACAGCTGCTAGGATTCAGAACTAGATGTTATTGACTTAAATGTCCATGCATTAACTACCATATTTTCCCATCTACATAAGATCCAAAGGAATTAAAACACAACTTTATATGATTATGGTCTGCATGTACTTGATGAACACTGTCAATAATTAATTATTAATATATTGTTAATTAATATCAATATTGTCTGTGCATGATTCGTTTTTAAAAGTATTACTTAAGTGATGTATTTCCACATTTGGAGACATTTGCAATACTAATCTAACCCTTAAAATTAAATATGTATATGTTTTAGCATATCTGTTTAGAACGGTGAGTATAGTGTTGAATTAGATACCAAATAGCATTAACATAAAGAGAGCAATTATTGCTTTAAAAAATTAATGAGTGGGTTCAAGGGAGATTATCCAATGAAATAAGTGTATTTATATATTCACTAGTAAGCACAGTGGAACCTGTATAGTGTTTTTCTATATAAAAGGTGTAACTTAATTTTTATTAAAATCTTTCTGTAAAGTAGTGGTGAATGCATTATGAACTGTGCTTTTAGCTCCTAAAGTATGATGTTGTAACTGTGAAGTTTTAGCTGTCTAGGTATTTTTTAGGACTAAAATGAATAAGCAAAAGAGCTGCAGTTCTTTTTTTCTCCAGATGATATTTAAAGACCTGTTAGAAAAAAATTCCTTTAGCATTTGATGCCTGCTTTAGGGGGCCTTCAGATTACTCCCTGTTTAGTTGCATTGATGGCTAAGAGAGGAGAAACAGAAAGCCTGAGGCCCCTATACACTGGCAGCTGGAGAGAAGGACCCTACCTGGGGTTGTGCTTTTTTAAGGAAGGCTGCCTCTCTTATCCAGTGTTTTCTCTGTTACCTGTTACAGCATCCAGTAAGTTGGGAAATAAGAGACCCTTAGACTAAGCCCTCCTGTCTTGTTTCTATGCAATTTAAACTGCCTTCCCTGGGAAAAGGGCCCCCTCTGCTCCCGTCTCTACCAGACACTACAGTTTATATATTTCCAGTTAGTAATTTCAGTTAAGAAAATCTCTCCTCTGTCTGACGTGCTTTTTGGGGTATTAAATATATTCTGGTTTAAGAAACTTTATTTTTTTTTCAAATTTTTATTGGAGTATAGTTGATTTATAATGTTGTTTCTGCTGTACAGCAAAGTAATTAGTTATACATCCATCCACTCTTTTTGAGATTCTTTTCCCATATAGTCATTACAGAGCACTGAGTAGAGTTTCCTGTGCTATCCAGTAAGTTCTTATTATCTATTTTATATATAGTAGTGTACATATGAATAGATTCTCATGTCTAAAGTACATAAATAATAAGGTTCTTCCTTCAGAGGACAGCTTTGTAGCTGTGAAATAAAAATATTTTTTGTAGCATTCTGAGGTATTTCTTCATGTAGCTAATTATAATTTGTTCCCTTTTTACAGTGAAATAGTTGCTTTTTTTCATTTGCCTGAACTACGACTAACAGGAACAAAAGTCTTTGTTTTTTAATATGGTATCAAAGCATGAGAAAAATAAGAAACCTATGCAGTGGGGAGTAGATAAGCATCAATGAAAGTGCCTTTTTTCTTTAGGAAAAAGTGAAAAAAAGAGAAGAAGACAGTAAGAAAAAAAAGAAAAAACTCTGAATGAAGTTCAGGGAAAAAGAGTAAAAAAAAAAAAATAACAGTAAGAAAAAAATACTCTGAATGAAACCAGGAAGTATGGAGGTCATTTGAAACATAATTCACTCTCCTGCACTAAAATAATGTTCCCTTAAAAAAATAAAAATAAAAAAATAAAATAAAATAATGTCCCCTTTCAGCCTCCAAATGTGGAGGTGAGAATGAATGAGGTAAGCAAGAGGGCTTAAAGAATTGTTGGGCGAGGGAAGTGCTTTTCAGCAGCCCTGTCTCTGTGAATGCTGTTCAGCTGGCAGGTAATGATTGGGGTCTACCACCTAGTCCTGGTAAAAACAAGCCATCGTGCAAGGGGAAGAGTAATTCTGTTCATTGTTATTTATTATATTCCCAGGGCCCAACATAATTTTTGTTTCTTGACTCTTCCATTAGCTCCATAGAAAACAGTACTCGTGCCTCTACATGCTTTAGATAGGAGCCCAGGAAAGCATCATTTACAGGACTCTACCTCAATCCTTTGTTTTGTTTCTCTTTTGTGCACATAGGCATGGCTATTAAGTCTGTATCAGTCCCAGTCCCAGTAGAAAACAGATGGCACTCGCAATTTAGGATAATTCCAGTAGGGTTTATTTACAGAGAGACTATTCGTGTAGTGGAACCCACAAAGAGTCGTGCAGTAAGTAACATGGTTGAATGATGGTAGAGCTGTTGTCATTGCTGGGCCTGAAAGAAAGGAGGAGGGGAGCAGTTTCCAGAAAACAGTGAGAGAGACTTAGGTAGAGAAGGCCATGTCGACCAGAAAATATAGCATAATCTAAACGTTGAGGATCATGTTTTATTCAGTGGACATTCTGAGGACTTCAAGCCCAGGACTCAGCATCTCAGATAACTCTGAGTCTATTCTGAAGAGGCAAGGGGAAGCCAGCATATATAGGAATTTTGCAACAAAGACCAGGGGTGCTAAGTCACTTCAGTCATATCTGACTCTTTGTGACCCCATGGACTGTAGCCCACCAGTCCATGGGATTCTCCAGACAAGAATACTACAGTGGGTTGCCATGCCCTCCTCTAGGGGATCTTCGTGACCCAGGGATCATATCCACATTTCTTATGGGGTCTGCCTGCATTGGCAGGCAGGTTCTTTACCACTAGCACCATCTAGAGAGTCCTAAAGACCAGGTACAAGTGAATACAAGTGAAGTTGCTCATTCCCGTCTGCCTCTTTGCAACCCCATGGACTGCAGCCCACCAGGCTCCTCCGTCCATGGAATTTTCCAGGCAAGATTACTGGAGTGGGTTGCCATTTCCTTCTTCCAGGGTATCTTCCCAACCCATGGATTGAATCCGGATCTCCCGCATTGCAGGCAGACATTTTACCA
>SJYX01018621.1:35597-58233 GCA_006410675.1 Oreotragus oreotragus | reverse complement strand
TTGGCCACCTCATGCGAAGAGTTGACTCACTGGAAAAAACTCTGATGCTGGGAGGGATTGGGGGCAGGAGGAGGAGGGGACGACCGAGGATGAGATGGCTGGATGGCATCACGGACTCGATGGACGTGAGTCTGAGTGAAGTCCGGGAGTTGGTGATGGACAGGGAGGCCTGGTGTGCTATGATTCATGGGGTTGCAAAGAGTCGGACACGACTGAGCAACTGAACTGAACTGAATAACGATAAGATCATGTAGTTTTGCTGTTGAATTTTAGAGTACTTATGTACAAATGCTTTTCTTAAATATGAGAACCTCATTGTAATATAACACCATAAAATACATCCTTATATATTTTAACTAAATGTACTTTGTTTTCCAGTCTTCCTGACTGCTACAAAAAAGAATTTGAAAAATAAAGGCTAGAATGGAAAGGTTTTGTCATTTAGCAAACTCTCCTCCAGTTTGAATGAATGCATCCTTTGCATCTTGGCTTCTGAAAGCTTAATGTCCTCAGGGATCACCTGAGAACCTTGTGAAACAAAGATTCTAAGTTACAGTCTGGGGCAGAACATGTGATTCTGCATTTCTAGCAAGTTCCTAGAGGATTCCAATGCTGCCCAATCCAACAACCTGGCTTTGAAAAGCAGGGACACAGAGAGTAAAGGCCTCTGATTCGGCCAGACAGGATGCTCAAGAGGCACCTGAGATAGGCGCTTCCCCAGGATCTGTTTCCGTCCTTCAGAGTTTTTCTTGTGGCTATTTGTCTGCCATTTTATAAGTTTTTAAAATAAAAAACATGGAGCGTGGACCTAATTTTGTTCTAAGCTAAATTGCGAGATGAGGGAGATATTGATCAAGGGGGGAAAGTGAAAGTCGCTCAGTTGTGTCTGTTTCTTTGCAACCCCATGGACTATACAGTCTGTACAGTTCTCCAGGCCAGAATACTGGAGTGGGGAGACTTTCCCTCCTCCAGGGGATCTTCCCAACCCAGGGATTGAGCCCAGGTCTCCCACATTGCGGGCAGATTCTTTACCAGCTGAGCCGTGAGGGAAGCCCAAGAATACTGGAGTGGGTAGCCTATCTCTTCCCCAGCGGATCTTCCTGACCCATGAATTGAACTGGGGTCTCCTGCATTGCAACAGATTCTTTACCAGCTGGACCTAATTTTGTTCTGAGCTAAACTGTGAGATGAGGGAGATGTTCTGAGCTAAACTGTGAGATGAAATCAAAGGGTACCCACTTCCAGTTCTAGGACGAAGTTCTGGGGGATGTGATGCACAATATGATAGCTGTAATTAACACTACTGTATTGCATCCTTGAAAGTTGCTAAGAGATAATCTTCTATCAGGTTCAGAAAAGGTAACCAAAGGGAGGTGATGGATGTGTGAATTAGGCTGATACAGTAATCATTTCAAAATGTATATGTATATCAAATCTTTACATTGTATACTTTAAATGTGTATAATTTTTCTCAGTTACACCCTAGTGAAGCTGGAAGAAATGGAATTTTTTTTCATTTTGCAATACTTTTTCAAGTTGCTAGATTAAATTATTTCTAATGTCTTTCCTAGCCCCAAGGCCCCTTAGCTCATAAATGATAGAACACTCTGATGGGGGTTTTCATGATGATAAATGTGATCCTGTCTTTTTTTTCCTATTTCTTAAATTTCTTCACTGTAAGTGTTTTTCTCCTTCTTTAATAAGGTTCCCTATTCATTTCTCAAGGACATCGAGAAATATTTCTCTTTTGCTTTAAGAACAGCATTTCATGCTCCTCTGTTCCATTTCTCTTGTTTATGAATATTAATGTGCCTAGGAAGGCTTGTTGTTATGCTTAGTCACCAAATCGTGTCCAACTCTTGGGACCCCATGGCCCGTAGCCTGCCAAGACTTGTCTGTCCGTGAGATTTCCCAGGTCAGAGTCCTGGAGTGGGTTGCCATTTCCTTCTCCAAGGGATCATCCGACCCAGGGATTGAACCCACGTCTCCTGCTTGGCAGGCAGATTCTTTACCATTGAACCACAAGGGAAGCCCCGAAGGAAGTCTGCTGTGGCTGCTGCTAAATCGCTTCAGTCGTGTCCAACTCTGTGTGATGCTATAGACGGCAGCCCACCAGGCTCCTCCGTCCCTGGGATTCTCCAGGCAAGAGTACTGGAGTGGGGTGCCATTGCCTTCTCCGTGTAGGAAGGCTACTAATCTATTATTGCAAAACCTGTACTAAATGTCTACCCATATTTACCACTCCCTCTTNCACCAGGCTCCTCCGTCCCTGGGATTCTCCAGGCAAGAGTACTGGAGTGGGGTGCCATTGCCTTCTCCGTGTAGGAAGGCTACTAATCTATTATTGCAAAACCTGTACTAAATGTCTACCCATATTTACCACTCCCTCTTTTTTATTTCAAAGACAGGGAAAAAAGTAAAAAAGTCTCATAGAGCTGTCAGTTTCTTTTTTTTACAATGTAAAACTGCCTGAAGTCCCTGAAACGTGATAATACAAGCCCAAACTGTCATATTATGTAGCTTGGTTTGGAATAAGCTGTGAAATAAAACTTGTACAAGACAGCTGTTCTAAAAGTTAGCTTTTCTCAAGGCGACAGAATTATTGGCATGTTAATTCCCTTAAAGAAATATCTGTTTGCTTAATTGAAACAACTATTAAAAATTCCTTAATGGAAGATTTTCTTAAGAGTTTAAACTCTAAAAATCTTTTATTTGAATAAATCCATTTATGGATTAGGACATATACTGACAACCTGAGGGTTTTTTTTTTTTTTTTTCCAAACTTTGTGGTACATTTAGTGACAATACTTTTCTAAACACTGATACATAACATGGTCTGTGTCCGGTAACATTTACAATCAAGAGATTCTAAAGTTAGAGAACATTTTGTAGCATCCCAGTACTAGCTACCAGGGCACTTAGAAACTGACCCTAGAGCCCCGATATGTCATGAGACCAGTTCTGGTTAGCCAGATTCTTTGTGTGCTTCTGTATCTTTCCCATGGCCAAAGTTTCCATTCATTTTTAAAGAATTTCTCAGCAGCTACTGGGAATCTGATTGAATAGACAGTACTGCTCACCTCTTAGCGAGATATCTGAGGTCCCCTGAGTTTTAAACTAGATTAAAACTATTGATTTCTCAGACATAGAATACAAATTTATGGTTACCAATGGGAAAAGGAGGGGGAGGGATAAATGAGGAGATTGGGATTAACATATACACTGTATATAGAATATGTAAAAAACAAGGACCTACCACATCACACTGCAAGGGGGGCGGTGATACACAGAATGCTGTAATAGCCCATAAGAGAAAATAATCTGAAAACAATATATATATATATCAATCCAAGCCACTGTGCTGTACAGCTGAAGCTAACATGTCATTGTAAATAGACCATGCATGCATGCATGCTCAGTCACTTCAGTCCTGTCTGACTCTGCTACCCTGTGGACTATAGCCCACCAGGCTCTCTGTCCATGGGATTCTCTAAGCAAGAATACTAGAGTGGGTTGCCATGCCCTCCTCCGGGGGGATCTACCCAACACAGGGATTGAACCCACATCTCTTGCATTGCAGGTGGATTCTTTACTGCTGAGCCACCAGGGAAGCCTAAATCAACTATACTTTAAAAAAAAAAAAAAAAGAATCACTGATTTCTGAGATCCAGTCTTATTCCTCCTGATATGAGACTAAGGATAATTTTACTTTCAATTATTAATGTTAACATAGTGGTATTGTACTTAGTTTTTCCTGGAATAGATGCTCAAGCTGACTGCAGGCAGGGTCACAGTATACTGAGATCTCAGTTGACCTGGGTCCCAGGTTCCTCTGCTGTGTAGATTTCTCTGCCATGAATCCATAGTTGGGTGCTGGAACCTGCTTCACTAGCCCTGGAGAACTGATTATCCACACCTCTTCCCAGCTCCACGACCAGTTATCCCAAGTGGTGGCTTGTAATGAGCCAGGGTGAGTATTTTCACCATGGAAATTGGCACGCTGTAGAAGTCATAGCTTCTCCTCCCATCTCCAGCCTCTGAGAATCAGTTGTTAAATCTTTACCTGGTAACAGCTCCTCTTAAAGGCAGAATTCTGTCTAGGAAGATCTGGTGCCAATAATGAGCACCCTTATCTGAGAATATTTGCAGGTTTCTTACTGACAACATCAAAGGGAAAGTCATTTTAAGAAGTGGGGAAAGTGAAAGCACAACTTTTGATAAAAAGAGGTCATGAAATTGTCACTTGGTTCTGTTGTCCCTGTGAGTGGACTGTGCGTGGTACTTAGTTTTAAGCAGTTCCCTCTCAAGTGCCCAGTCTCATTAGCTCCCAAACCCCTGCCTCTCTGGGCACTGAGGCAGCCAGTATACCAAGTGTAAATGATGGAGACACTCCCAACTGTTAAGAGTTTTAAGTGTTAAAGATTCTAGGTTGTAAATGTCTCCTTGAGACAGTAAATTCCTTTGACATCTGAGAAATATATTTTAAAAGCTTTGAATGATTTGAAGAAATAGGAGTATTTTGGCATTTGTTGAATAGCTACATTTTAAATTGAATTGCTTTACTGAATATGAGTGTGCGTCCTATGGATGTGTGTGTCTTTGGTTAGAATACACCGAAAAACTTTAATTAGAAAATGAAAGTGCCATCTCAAAGGCAGCTTCAGTGCAGATGAACAATGTTCTACAGCTTTAACATCAAAAAATTCTAGAGTTGGATTTCCAAGATATATTTTAAAGTTTTTTTATATTGGAATATAGTTGATTTACAATGTTGTTAGTTTCAGGTGTACAGCAAAGTGATTCAGTTATATAAATATATATATATGTATGTATATATATATATATATATATGTATTCTTTTCTAGAACTTTTTCCTCATCTAGGTTATTACAGAGTATTGAGTAAAGTTCCCTGTACTATACAGTAGGTCTTTGTTGATTATCTATTATATATATATAGTATATATACTATATATATTATAAAGATAACATATAATACATAGATAATTATATTATTTATTATATATATAGTAGTGTGTATATTTTAATACCAAACTCCTCCAAGTTGTGTTTTAAGTCAGGCCCTATGAGGTGCAAAATCTTGCTTACATGGAAAGAAGCTTTTCGAAGTCCCACTTACAAGTGTCTAGTGCTGAAAAGATGGAGAAGGCAATGGCAACCCACCGCAGTACTCTTGCCTGGAAACTCCCATGGATGGAGGAGCCTGGTGGGCTGCAGCCCACGGGGTCGCTGGGAGTCGAACACAACTGAGCGACTTCACTTTCACTTTTCACTTTCATGCATTGGAGAAGGAAATGGCAACCCACTCCAGTGTTCTCACCTAGAGAATCCCAGGGATGGGGGAGCCTGGTGGGCTGCTGTCTATGGGGTCGCACAGAGTCAGACATGACTGAATCGACTTAGCAGCAGCAGCAGTGCTGAAAAGAAGGGGTTGGGTTTCAAAATTAAAGATGCTGTTCTTTCTTTTTATCTTTTTCTGTCCATCCATCATTATTTGCCATTCATGGGTCTTTGAATCGTTGCTTGCTGATATGGTTTAAATGCAAAGATGGAACAATGAAAATATCCTCTAAATTGTACTGCCCTGGGTACCTGCCAGAAACGCTGAATCCATCCATAAAAAATCCTACTCAGGGGTTTCTTCAGTAATTATAATTCTGTTACCATTCAGTTTGTTGATAAGTTCTTTTCAGGGAATTGAGTCCCTTCATGGTTTAAGGTAACATGCTTCAAGGTAGCATGCTTCTTCTGAAGATTCTTCTATTTCAAGAGCTGTGCTATTCTTTAATATTTGTAATGTAAATAGTACATTTATTATTTAGCACTAAATGTATTTAAATATTCATCCACAAATATTCTTGTGATGGTTGAGCATTATTATCCTCAGAGATTAATGTAATTACACATGCAGGAAATTTAAAAACTATTTCTCTCTCAGTATCAAAGTACTTTCTAGCAATATTCAGAAACAAATTAAATGACTCAAGGTTACCGAAACAATTATTGTTCTAAAACCTAAATACGTAACTTGATCATGTCTCTAAGAAAGTGAAGCAGTCGTAATAAAACTCTAATTAGCAAATAGCTCCTAATTCTTCATCATTTCCACTCTTGACTTTCTGTAGTCTGTTCTCCATGTAAAATCAGAATATTTCAAAAGTATGAGAAAGATCACATCTCTTCTTGGCTCAAAACCCTGCTATAGTTTCCTATTGGAATTAGAATGTAGACTTGACTCTACCGAAGGCCTGCCTTCCTTTTAATCTATCTTCTTCTTCTACCTCCTCCTTCAACTGCCCATTTTCCAGCCACTCTGGCCTCAGGACCTTTGCACTTGATGTTGTTTTTGACTGGAACACCATCCCCCCTTATTTTTCTCTGGACTGGCTTCTCTTCTTTAGTAGGTCTTAAAGTCACCTGCTCAGAGAAATTCTTCCTCACCACTGGATATAAAATATTCCTATCCATTTAACTCTTCATTCCATTGCCCTATTTACTTCTGTGCATACTTATTAATTTACCTATTTTGATGTTTCCATCTCTTCCTGTTGCTAGAATGTAGGCCTATAAATTGACGATTCCTTTTTCACAGTCATGTCCCTCACCCTTAGAATGACAGATCATTGTGGGCAAAGGAATGCAGGGAGATGGAAGAAAGCCAAGTTCAAGGAGCCCGTAGGGATTCAGAGCGACTGGATGAGTGGGTCCATGTAGTAAAAATCACATCCGTCTCTGAAAGAGATGCTATGGCAGAAATCTTCTTTAAAATGCTAAGACTGAAATATTCTCCAGAATCTCAAGGGGCTTTGTTTATATGGATTTTAATAACTGTGGCTATTAACCACATTAAAAATTAAAGCTTAGAGAATTAAAAAATATGTATTAATTCACTTAAAATAGCTAATAATAAACCTATTATATGTTAGCATATATATTACATGTTTTTAAAAATTGTTTTGGAAAGCTAAAAATAAAAGAATATTGGGAGAATGCCATTGTTTTACATATGTGTAAGTCTCTTAATGTCTGATTAATAGGAGAGACCCATGTTGTCATGTTTCACTTTGTTGGCAAATCATATTTCTTATCATATCTAGAAAATTCTACTCTGTACTGTACATTTGTGAAAGAATGAAAGTAGAAAGGAAAAATCCTGTCTTAGAATTATTATGAAAATGGTGTTGACTTTGTAGAGCCCCTGATTGGACCTCATTAGCATACTGCTGATCTGGAGTTTGAATAAGATGTAAACTGGAAACTTCTCAGGAGGTCCAGTGGCTAATACTCTGTGCTCTCAATGCAGGGGGCCCCGGTTCGATCCCCCTTCAGGGAACTAGATCCCACATGATGCAACTGAAAAAAAAAAAATCCCAGATGCTACAATGAAGATCCAAGACCCCGAGTGCTACAACTAAGACCTGGCACAGCCAAATAAATAAATAATAATAAATAAAAGATGTTCAATGCAAGCACTTTGTGTCCCTGCTGCTGTGTCACAGGATTCAGTGGGCATCTGGTTTGTTACAGTAAGAGATGTCCTCCACGAATGACATAGTGTTCCCAAGTCTGAAAGTCAATCTTTGGAAACTTTAAATAAATCTTTTATAGAAACATAGTTTTTCATCATTATTCTCTTCTTATGAAGATTTTACGGCATTCAATTGAACACTCTGCTGTTTTAAGACAACCCTGAGTGCATCCCGTGGGAGACCTACAGCTCAGTTCAGTTGCTCAGTCATGTCCGACTCTGAGACCCCATGGACTGCAGGACCCCAGGCTTCCCTGTCCATCACCCACCCAAGTCATGGAACCCACTCAAACTCATGTCCATCCTATCGGTGATGCCATCCAACCATCTCATCCTCTGTCATGCCCTTCTCCTCCCACCTTCAATCTTTCCCAGCATCAGGGTCTTTTCCAATGAGTCAGTTCTTCACATCAGGTAGCCAAAGTATTGGAGTTTCAGCTCCAGCATCACTCCTTCCAATGAATGTTCAAGACTGATTTCCTTTAGTATGGACTGGTTGGATGTCCTTGCAGTCCAAGGGACTCTCAAGAGTCTTCTCCAACACCACAGTTCAGAAGCATCAGTTCTTTGGTGCTCAGATTTCTTTGTAGTCCAACTCACATCCATACATGACTACTGGAAAAACTGTAGCTTTGACTAGATGGACCTTTGTTGGTAAACTAATATCTGCTTTTAAATATGTTGTCTAGGTTGGTCATAGCTTTTCTTTCAAGGAGCATGCATCTTTTAATTTCATGGCTGCAGTCACCATCTGCAGTGATTTTGGAGCCCCAAAAAATAAAGTCTGGCATTGTTTCCCCATCTATTTCCCAGGAAGTGATGGGACTGGATGCCATGATCTTCATTTTCTGAATGTTGAGTTTTAAGCCAACTTTTTCACTCTCATCTTTCATTTTCATCAAGAGGATCTTTAGTTCTTCTTCACTTTCTGCCATTAGGGTGGGGTCATCTGCATATCTGAGGTTATTGATATTTCTCCCAGCAATCTTGGTTCCAGCTTGTGCTTCATCCAGCCCAGCATTTCTCATGATGTTCTCTGCATATAAGTTAAAAAAGCAAGGTGACAGTATACAGCCTTGACATACTCCTTTCCTGATTTGGACCAAGTCTGTTGTTCCATGTCCAGTTCTAACTGTTGCTTCTTGACGTGCATACAGATTTCTCAAGCGGCAGGTCAGGTGTTCTGGTATTCCCGACTCTTTCAGAATTTTCCACAGTTTATTGTGATCCACACAGTCAAAGACTTTGGCATAGTCAATAAAGCAAAAGTAGATGTTTTTTCTGGAACTCTCTTGCTTTTTCGATGATCCAGTGGATTTTCACAATTTGATCTCTCGTTGCTCTGCCTTTTCTAAATCCAGCTTGAACATCTTTCATGGTTCACATACTGCTAAAGTCTGGCTTGGAGAATTTTGAGCATTACTTTACCAGTGAGATGAGTGCAATTGTGTGGTAGTCTGAACATTCTTTGGCATTGCCTTTCTTTGGGATTGGAATGAAAACTGACCTTTTCCAGTCCTGTGGCCACTGCCGAGTTTTCCAGATGTGCTGTCATATTGAGTGCAACACTTTAACAGCATCATTTTAGGATTTGAAACAGCTCAACTGGAATTCCATCACCTCCACTATACTTGTTCGTAGTGATGCTTCCCACTTGAGTTCGCATTCCAGGATGTTTGGCTCCAGGTGAGCAGTCACACTGTCATGGTTATCCGGGTCATGAAGATCTTTTTTGTACAGTTCTTCTGTGTATTCTTGCCACCTCTGCTTAATATCTTCTGCTTCTGTTAGTTCCATATCATTCCTTTTGTTTATTGTGCTCATCTTTGCATGAAATGTTCCCTTGGTATCTCTAATTTTCTTGAAGAGATCTCTAGTCTTTCCCATTCTATTGTTTTCCTCTATTTCTTTCATAGTAGTGTTTCTTTGAGAGGTATCTTTCCTCATTCCAGTTTGAGATGCCACAGTCACATTTCTCTCTGCTGCTGAGAAACTGCAGAGTTTTCTTTCAGTTTCTCTACATTGCCTTCAGTCCACTGTCGTGGATGTGAACTCTCGTGTCAGCCTAAGCTGCAAACAACACAGCAGTGGAGGGGTTGAGAACACTGGTTTCAGAACACAGATTTGTGTTGAAATGCTAGCCCTTTTATGGAGCAGCCACTTAACCTGGGGAGAAACTTAACGTGTTTTGGAGTTTTGTTTTCAGGCAGGTTGAAAGGAACTTCAGATGTTAGCCTCGGCGATCTCATAAGGTGGTTTGTGGAGTGAATGAGAAGGGAAAGCAATGAAAAACAATTCTGAGTGATTAGAAGCCATTAATTAAAGGAATGTAAAGAATTTTTTTAAGCATTTTTAGAGCTTCTCCAGGTGGTTGTCAAGTGCAGCCAATACCGAGACCTAATGACTGAATAAATTATTAGATGTTGGGTTGGCCAATTTGTTCATTTAGATTTTTCTGTAACCTCATACAGAAAAACCTGAACGAACTTTTTGGCCAATCCAATACTTTGGTGGAATTCCATAGAGAAAGAGTTATGTGATAATAGAATAGATGACCACAATACTTCATTGGAGAGATACAATAAAAGCCTCATCTCTCTGTGTCTGTGTACACCACTTTTTTCCAATTTGTTGAAAAAAATGTACTTTGTGAATTGATCATATCAATCAATTGCTCTTTACTCTGGGCTTGGTGATCTTTTGATTGGGGTTACGAAAGACTGAGTTATAAATGAACTCTTAAAATACTAAGCGATATCACAATAATTTCGTTTTAAAACTACCTAGAAATTATTTAGCCTTTACAGTGCTGGGACTAATTGACTTTCACTGAGCAACATATTAATAGACATGTGCTTGTGTTGATATTACTGTTCTCTGTCTAATGGCTCATTCATTAACTCATGACTCTGGTCTTAATTGGGGGCTGTTAATATATTAAGGATGGTGTTTTTGAGTCTGGTAATGTGATGAATTGTGTCTGTTTCTATTCCCCGAGGCTAATAGATTTTTGGTTTTTAAAACTCATTAAGCAGCCCTAGGGAAGACGATTAAAGTCACCACCAGTCTGGACTCAGAAAAGGCACACTGTCATGGAAGGGATGCAGATGCTTTAAGCAGAGCATTTCAAATCTGAGCTGTAACTTGCTACTGAAGTGGGCAAATCACTCCAGTTTTCTGAGTCTGAGTTCTCTCATCTGTAAAATGGGTCAGCAACTTATAATATAAACACAGAACTAAGGAATTAAGTGAGATAATATAAGTTAAAAAAAAAACTGATACAT
The DNA here is from genome assembly GCA_006410675.1 of Oreotragus oreotragus. Lineage (NCBI taxonomy): Eukaryota > Metazoa > Chordata > Mammalia > Artiodactyla > Bovidae > Oreotragus > Oreotragus oreotragus. Next base: position 47,401 of record SJYX01018621.1, on the reverse strand, counting down.
GTGCCTCTGAAATACTTAACCCATAGGGCAAGAAAATAGTTACTTCCATTGATTCTGTTCTCCTCCTTTGTCGATTAGAGATTTGTATTATTTCTTTCTAGGGTAGAAAGTTTCTAGGGTAGCACATATTCAACTCAGGTCAACCCACGTCCTGTGCTGGGATCAACAGATCAAGCTCCCATTGACTTTCTTTTCCTTTTTCAGAATGATGGCACAGTTATTTTTGTATGTTGGAGAAGTGGAGAAATAGAGGAAGGGAAATGAAAACAGTGGTGGAGGTTTGACCTTACCAAAAAGCTCTGAATATGGATATATGATACTTAAATTGAGTGATCTGTGTCCTGAAATGTCAATATTCTCATATGGGGCTTTGGAAGTCAGCAGGAGTTGAATTCTCGACTATATAATGAGCAGTTGTTTAGCAGATTATCACTTAATATCTTCGGTGCCTATAAACACATTTTTATATTCTGTTTTTGTGGTATAAAGAGTCCTTTATTCTTTATTTCTGTTTTAAAAATAGCTAAACATCTCTTTTTTAGTTTAGTTTCTTTTTTATTGGAATAGAGTTGCTTTACAATTTTGTGTTAGTTTCTGCTGTACACCAGAGGGAATCAGCCAGACATATATATACATATATATATAGCCCCTCTTCCTTGGATTTCCTTCCCATTTAGGACATCACAGAGCACTGAGTAGGGTTCCCTGTGCTACACAGTAGGTTCTCATTAGTTAGCTATTTTATACAGAGTAATGTATATGTGCCAATACCCCCCTCTCAAAAAAAAAAAGAACGTTGGCCTTGCATTGTGCGGCTCTTTGGAATTTTGTCCTGTTCTAGGTGAGGGCCCAGGGCAAGTCTTGACTCTGAGATGCGGGGGCTCTGACCAGTGCCGCCCTTCCTAGCCTGGTGACCCTTTCAGGAGGAGCCAGGAGTAGAGTCTTAAAGGCAGAAGGATTTACTCACAGAACGGCAATAGAGAGACCTTCTTTTGATTTCATGAAAACTAGTCCTCAGTTTTAGCATCTCTTATTTTCAGCAGAGCTTATATTTTTCAGTAACTCTCCAACAAAGGAAGAGAATGTCTAAAGATATTTTGGCTATTCAGTACTTTTTTTTTTTTTTTACCAGCCTATAATAGATCTCTGTAAGAGTTAGAAAGGGAAATGGTATAAAATGTGGATAATGGCAGGGTTACCCAGAGTTATATGACTCCAGAGCCACGTTTTCAGTCACCATTAACGTAAAGAACCACATGACTCCTATATGACTGGCAGAATTTAGTATAATGTCACATTCATTTGGTGAAATTAACAGTCTTAAGGAGCCACCAGTTAAGCATAAAGGGACTCATGTTACCAGAAGTCTATGGTGTGAATATCACTGCCTTAAAGACACGGGAATCCTTTAAGATATTTTTAAACTTTTTTTGTTTGTTTGTTTTGGGGTATAGCAAATTAACAAACAATGTTGCAATAGTTTCAGGCGAGCAGCAAAGGGTCTCAGCCATAGATGTACATGTATACATTCTCCGCCAAACTCCCCTCTCATCCAGGCTGCCAAATAGCACTGGGCAGAGTTCCATGTGCTATACATATACAGTAGGTCCTTGCTGGTTACCCATTTTAAATATAGCAGTGTGTACACGGCGACCCCAAACTCCCTAACTATCCCTTTCCCATGCCCCCTTCCTTCCCCCCAGCAATCATAAGCTCTTAAGTCTGTGAGTCTCTTTCTGGAAGAACTCTAAGATTGGATGCATCCAAACTAAGAGTGTTTACATTTTTCTCACTGTGATCTCTTTTTGCTTGGAAATCTCTAGATTGTTCTTGTGTACATCATTTACATGATACGTTTTGACACGTGAAAGATGATCACATTTGCCTAGCAAAGGCCAAGATTGCAAGTCACACTCATTGCTGATTGGATGCTTTTTGGACAGTGTTCAGGCTTCAAGATTAAGTGCTTTTACTAAGAGAACTACCTGCAGTTATCCATTTTTACCTGGTTTACTGAAGACTTCACTCAGTAGACAGGGGTTCCCTGATGGCTCAGACTGTAAAGAGTCTGGCTGCAGTTCAGGAGGCATGGGAGATGTGGGTTAGATCCCTGGGTCAGGAAGATCTCCTGGAGAAGGGCATGGCTACCCACCCCAGTATTCTTGCCTGGAGAATTCCATGGACAGAGGAGACTGGTGAGCTGTAGTCCATGGGGTCACACATACTTGGACATTTTTACTTTCACTTTACTNGGGTCAGGAAGATCTCCTGGAGAAGGGCATGGCTACCCACCCCAGTATTCTTGCCTGGAGAATTCCATGGACAGAGGAGACTGGTGAGCTGTAGTCCATGGGGTCACACATACTTGGACATTTTTACTTTCACTTTACTCAATAGGCCAACATATAATGCCATCCCTTGCCCCTCTAATCATATTTAACTACTATGCTCTGTTGATCTGTTTTTTTTTTTTTCCCCATTTTGTAATTGTGTGTTTGGAAGATTCCTTAGCTTTGCAGACGCTTTCAGATATTAAAAAAAATTCAGTTGGGTTAGGATGTGGTAGCTGGGATCAGCACCTCTCTCTGACACCACATAGAAATGAGTCAAATGTTACAAAAGTCATGTTTGAAAACATCATCAAGCCATGATAGTAATAACAACGAACATGGTCATGCTCCGTCATGTCTGACTCTTTGCTACCTCATGGACGGTAGCCTGCCTGTCTCCTCTGTCCATGGGATTCTCCAGGTAAGAATATTGGAGTAAGTTGTCATTTCCTCTGCTAGGCGATCTTCCCAACGCAGGGGTAGAACTTGAATTTCCTGAATTGCAGGCAGATTCAAGAAAACTAAAATTCCAGAGACAGGAGGACCTTTCAGAGTTGAGCTATCAGGAGCATGTGTATTTTCCTTCCCAGGCCTTTGGTGATTCTGAGAGTGGGCTAAAGAACAGGACTTTACCTGAACAGAGGGCTGCTGCCCAGAGAAAGAGAAATTAGCTGAGCTTTCGGCAGTTGTATTGGCTGGTGTGAGAAACTGAGTCTTGAGGGTCCTCAAATTAATGGTCATTATTTTCTCAGAAGAGACTAGCTGGATCCTGGCCCTGGCAGGAGCCAAAGAACCAGACCGAAGGTTTATTAAAAAAAGCAGAGTGAAACCTCCCACCATTTCACAGTGTTTAGGGAACTGGGCAAAGGGACCAACACTAAGCAAGAGCCCCAGTCCTAGAGGGAGTGGTGAATTGATGCTGAGCGACTAAAAAGCCATTTTTCACCTGGGGGCAATGAACAGATTTTCTCTCTGTAGCTGGAAGCCTGAGTATCTGTCTTTGCTAAACACGAGGCAGCCAGCTGGCTCAGAAGCCAGCAGATTCGGGTTTTCATGTGTAGGTGAAATAACAAACTTAGAGACCAAAAGGGACTCAAGTGCTCTGTCTCTAAAGACAGATGCTGAAGCTGAGGTTCAGTGCAGAAGTGGCCCACTGAGACATCTGAGAATCTCTAGCATCCTTTCAAGGGCTGGGGAGCAAAGACGAATTAGGCTCTCCACTGAGGGCCATACCCTACCACACAGATAGACTGAGTGTCTCGGTTCGCTAAGGCTGCCGTGACCAAGGGCCACAGACGGAGTGGCTTAGAGAGCAGAAATTTATTTTCTCGCATTTCTGGCCTCTGGAAGTTCAAGATCAGGGTGTCAGCAGGGATGAGGTTTTCTGAGACCTCTCTCCTTGACTTGCAGTTGACCACCCTCCTGGCAGATTGTGTGTGTGTGTTTTTTTTTCCTTTGCTTTGGACCATTTTAAAAGTCATCATCGAATTTGTTACAATATTGCTTCTGATTTATGTTTTTGGTTCTTTGGCCATGAGACATGTGGCATCTTAGCTCCCTGAGCAGGGATCAAACCTGCACCTGCATACGTTGGAAGGTTAAGTCTTAACCACTGGGCCACCAGGGAAGTCCTCTGCTGATTCTTCACTTGATCGTCCCTTTGTGTTTGCACCTCTGGTGTGTCTTCCTCTTCTCATCAAGGCACTGGTCCTATTGCATTAGGACCCCATCCTGGTGGTCTCATTTAAGCCTAATTACCCCATCTCCAATTGTAGTCCTTTCCAAGGTGCTGTGATTGGGGCTTCGGAATATGAAACTAAGACTGGGTCGGGGAGCGAAGGGTTAGGAATTAGGGGTAGAAGGTAAGGATTCAGCCTGAAACACTGAGTCTTTCCAGCCCATCTCTGTCCCAAATCAATCCCTGACCTAATGACCAGAGCAGCCTCTCCTCCATAGCATGGTACAGCAAAGCATAACAAAGGAAAGGATATTTCTGAAACAGATAGTATCTGGAGCTTTTATAGATGCTTGACATTTAAGAAAATTACTAAGTGCCTTCATAACCAGAAGACAAATTCCCTTCCTTATTAGGCATTTTTAGGTGCAAATGAATATCTACATTGTCATCTGTGGTTGTTTCACTCGTAAGCATTCTAGTGTGTGTGTGTTCGGTGCTAAGTCATGTCTGACTTTGCAACCCCATGGGCTGCAGCACACCAGGCTTCCCTGTCCTTCACTGTCTCGCAGAGTTTGCCCAAATTCATGTTTATAGAGTCAGTGATGCTATCTAACCATGTCTTTCTCTGCTCTCCTGCTTCTCCCTTTGCCCTCAATCTTTTCCAGCATCAGAGTCTTTCCCACTGAGTTAGCTCTTCACATCAGGTGGCCAAAGTATTGGAGCTTAAGCTTCAGCATCAGTCCTTCCAAAGAATATTCAGGGTTGATTCCTTTAGAATTGACTTGTTTAATCTCCAAGGGACTCTCAAGAGTCTTCTCCAGAACCACAATTGGAAAGCATCAGTTCTTCGGTGCTCAGCTTCTTTATGGTCCAGCTCTCCATAAATGACTAGTGGAAAAAGCGTAGCTTTGACTAGATGGGCTAGACCTCAGACTTTAGCAGGCATATGAATTACTCGGGGATCTTAATGAAATGAAGACTGATTCAGGGTGGCTTCCCTGGTGGCTCAGACTGTAAAGAAACCGCCTGCAATGCAGGAGACCCTGGTTTGATCCCTGGGTGGGGAAGATCCTTTGGAGAAGCGAATGGCTACCCATTCCAGTATTCTTTTCTGGAGAATCCCATGGACAAAGGAGTCTGGCAAGCTACAGTCCATGGGGTCACAAAGAGTCGGACACAACTAAGTGACTAATACTTCGCTTTCAATATGTCTGGAAGGGGCCTGAGATTCTGCATTTCTGTAACAAGCTTTACGGGATGGCCCTCAGACCATCCTGCTAACCAGCTGTGGATCAGTGAGTGAGGACTGTGTATGCTAGAGTTTAAGAATCATTGCCCAATAAATAATGCCTAAGATTGCTTCCAGCTCTGAGATCCTGTTCGCATTTTTTAAAAACAATATTTTTTTCAAATAGCCATATTCTCTCTCTTTGACTATAACACAGTGCATTTTTGTGAACTTATATAGGACTTGGAGGGGAGCCAGACATTTCTGTTGTGATTAGGTTTCATGCGTTTGTTATAGTAAGGTTATTCGTTATCTCATTCCAAGTGGAACAAGTAAATCTGATGATTTTATATATTTTAATTTGAGATACAGAGAATTATAGTAACATTTTTGTTAGAAAAAAGGACATGTTTCAATGACACATTCGTTATAAGAGACCTTCCTGGATGTGACAATAGTCTGCAGAAAGGATCTGAGTTTTCCCCTTGTCCCACGTGTGTTTCTTCACTGCTGCCAACACCTCTCTTCCTTCCAGCTGAGACCCTGCAGGGAAAGACTGGTTTTTCCTCACCTACCAATGAAGTCCAGGCTTGGACACCTTGGTGCGTGGCCTCTTCTTCCATGGATCTGGATACCTAACAATAACCTAGGGCCACTCACATATGAGGAAATACAGCAATCACCCTCTTCCTATGCTTAGGGAACATGCCTAGGCTCTTTGTAACAAGGGTGACTCATTTAAGAACAGCTTCTTCTATCAACTTGTGGAGTGCTTTATTCAGCCACAGCAGGGGTAGCCCAAGTGGCCTCTTAACTGAACAGTTAGCTCAGGAACGAGTCGATGAGGATTTGATGAAAGAGTGGCAGTCACCATCTGGTACCTGATTTTCCTTTGTTTCTTTTTTTTCAGGGTAAATTCAGTATGTAGAAGGTTGAGCTTATAAAGTTGATAGAGAAGGAAATGAATTTGTTTTACTGGAGTCTTAAGAACTATTCAAGATGGAATATATAATTTTCTCCATGACCACTCCTAGGAATTGATCTTTCTTGCTTGATTTGTTGATATCGTAAAAGTCCAGACAAAAGGAAGTCGTAAGAACTTTAAATATGTAGCCAGGCAGACATTCGTATGTCCCAGGAGGGGATGGGGGAGGGGTGTGGTGAAGCAAAACAGGGCGAAGAACTGCTAATAAGCCCAAAAAAGGAAAAATGAATTTATAAAGAAGACCAGAAAATCTCAGGAGGCATGACATTGCTGATGAACTGGAATATTCCAGATGCTCTAGAGACAGTCATTGCTTCATCCCTTTCTCACCAAGAGGTCCCTGCTAAATCTGTCTAAGGCTTATTTATGGGTTTTTGTTTTTTCAGTGGCATAGCACCCCACTCCAGTACTCTTGCCTGGAAAATCCCATGGACGGAGGAGCCTGGTGGGCTGCAGTCCATGGGGTCGCAAAGAGTTGGACACGACTGAGTGACTTCACTTTCACTTTTCACTTTCATGCATTGGAGAAGGAAATGGCAACCCACTTCAGTATTCTTGCCTGGAGAATCTCAGGGACGGCAGAGCCTAGTGGGCTGCCGTCTATGGGGTCGCACAGAGTTGGACACGACTGAAGCGACTTAGCAGCAGCAGCAGTCCTCTCTCAGTCCTGTCTCTATCTCTCTGTCTCTCTGCTTCCTCTCACCTTTTCCCTGTCATCTATTCCTTTTCTCTTTTTCTCACCCCTTGCAATTTTCTCTCTCCTCCTTCCCCTTTTCTCTCTTGTTTCTTCCTCCTTTCCTCTCTGTGTCAGATACTGTTCTACGTGCTGGAAAGATGTCTCACTCACAATCACCTATGGAGTCTCTTATTAACCCCATGTTAGCGATAACTGACATAAAGGGAAAAGACAACTGGCGTAAGGAGGTTAAATAATCTCCCACCATGACTCTGGCCAGAGTTTGAGTAATCCAGGAGGGGACTTCCTTAATGGTCCAGTGGCTGAGACTCCATGGTCCCAATGCAGGGGGCCTGGGCTTGATCCCTGGTTGGGGAACTAGATCCCGCATGCCACAGCAAAGGATCCCGCATGCCACAGTGAAGATCAAAGATCCCATGTGCTGCAACTTAGACCTGGCACAGCCAAATACATAAATACTTTTTAAAAAAATGTTCTATTGTCTAGAAATTGTATACAAGTCCAGTTCCATAACACGTGATCTCTCTCCCCAAAGGGAGTTGACTCTTGTGTCCTTAGAGGCCCCATGTTAGAGTGTCTTCTGAATACTCACTCTTTTCCAAACACAGGTGGGTTTTATGACCCCATGCCTGCTACATAACACTTTGTTTGCTTGGCTGCCTTCTCCTTTGCCTCAAACTCCTACTCACTGTTCAAAACTCAGACCCCCTCTGTTGTGAAGCCTTTCTTGATACTTACAGGCTGCATCAGTTACTCTTCACTCTGCATTAAGACAGGAATGTACCCACATTTTCATTTTAGAACTTACTACATTGTCTGGATTATTCATACATTTATGCTGCCCACTAGACTCTAAAGTCCCCAAGAGAAGGAATAGGACCTTGTTCACTGTTTCACAGTGTTTTCACTGTGAGGAGGGATATATGTATATTATGTAAGAAAAGCATGGTTGATTTGTAACCTATATGCTGTCACATCAGTGGTATTGATCTTAAATATATAAATTAAAACTCTACATATAAACTGATTTAAACAAATATTTCCTATACAAATTTGACTTTTATGGGGATGATCTGGAGGGAAGATGTGGGGTGGGAGGTGGGAGGGGGGTTCATGTTTGGGAGTTCGTGTAAAAAAATAAATAAATACCAAAAAAAAAAAAAATTTTAAATTGGTTTATTATTTTGCCTTTAAGTTCCTCTAAAGTAAGAGTTCCTCTTGTGATTTAAACGTGCCACAGTATAGGAAAATATGAAGTACAGACACTTTTTAAAAATACTTCTGTTACGTAAGGTGAAGTTCACTCTGTCTTTCCCTCCCGTTTGTACATGTGCACACAGACAGACAGGCAGACACACACACACACACACACACACACACACACACACACTCACACACACACTGAATATGCAAACTGGTCAGTGAATAGCTTTAGACATTTTCATAGTTTGCAACTTTGGGTTAAGAATCTTTTTTTCTCTATGCAGTTTATTCATATTAATGAGGTATAAATGTTCTACTGATAAAACCAGTATAAATTTAGGAGTTTAACGACTATGTTGCAACAGTTGTCAGTATTTTTATACCTTTGTCCAATATTATATTGCATAGTGTATATATATTTATATATATTTATACATGCGCTCACTTTATGCAGTCCTATATATGTTTACTCTCACCATTTTTTTTTTTTTACTTCTTTTGCTTTCTTTCTATGTTCAAGCATATCTCCTTGATTAATGCTTTTTTGGATGTCAAATATTTTCTTAAAATGATGATACATATACACATATATATGTGTATATGGGCTGCCTATATGTGAATGTTCACTATATATATTTCTAGTATATAGTCTGCATATACATATACATATATATATATACACACACACACACATTCTGTATTTAGTCTACCTGTACATACACACACACACATTACATTACAGCTTGCCATGTATTAATATATAGTTTCTGAGTTTCCTTATCCTTTGAGGCCAGCTAATGATTTCCAGATAATGAGACTGAAGGTATATCTGAAGATTCTGGACCAAAGAATGTTAATGCAGCCACCAACCTGGAAATGCCCTTAACTAGTGAGCATTCTGTCATGAAATTCAGAGTTAAGTGTGTGCTGTAAGTTTTGTTGCTTACTCTGTTGGGATCTCTCCTGTCATTATTTTGTGCTCTGGTGAACAATTTTGAGTCATAATGACTGACAAATTATACAAGTGATAATGCTGGATCTGTCATAAAGAAACAAAGAATAGGATTGCCGTTGTTGTACCTCCAAAGGGATTTTATTTAAATGGCCCCCTAAAATGTTGATCCATTATATGTTCCTGGGTTCCTCTCTCCCATCTGTCTCACCAGCTCTCTGCTCTCCAGTTAAGCACAGTGTTCTTGTATATTGCTCTGTATTCATTTAACTTGTTTATCACATCTTTGCTGTAAATTTAGATATAGTAGATTTAGGATTTATGTTTTCTTCCTGCTTTTACTGCTTTTTCTTAAGTGAGAAAGATAATTGTGATTTCTTTTTATCTGAAAAAAAGTTTTAATGGAGACTCATAGACTCAGTAGCAATACATCAGAGTCAATATCTTGGGCCAGGAAAGAACACAAGATATTTTGAAAGGGCCTCAGGTAATTGTAATGTACAACCAGGGTTGAGGATCACCACTCAGGAGAAGAAATATGTCTACTTATTATGTAAGGAGTTGATTTTTTTCACCTGGAATGCTTTTGAAACATAAGAAAATCGTCCCCAGGTGACTATTTTATACTATTTTCCTCTTTGGGGCTTCCCTGGTGTCTCAGTGGTAAAGAATCTGCCTGCAATGCAGGAGACCACCTACAATGCAGAAGACAGGGGCTTGATCTCTTGGTTGCGGAGTTCGCCTGGAGTAGGAAATGGCGACCCACTCCAGTATTCTTGCATGGCAAATCTCTTGGACAGAGGAGCCCGGTGGGCTAATGGCCATGGGGTCACAAAATAGTCGAACACAACTTAGCAACTAAACTACTACCATCATTTTTTCTCTTCCACAATTGAGAATTAGTTTCAGATGAATCTGGATGCGGTTNGGAGTAGGAAATGGCGACCCACTCCAGTATTCTTGCATGGCAAATCTCTTGGACAGAGGAGCCCGGTGGGCTAATGGCCATGGGGTCACAAAATAGTCGAACACAACTTAGCAACTAAACTACTACCATCATTTTTTCTCTTCCACAATTGAGAATTAGTTTCAGATGAATCTGGATGCGGTTATCTCAAATTTTGGCTGAGAATTCTTCAGTGGGAGGCATATCCTGAAAGGATGGTGTGTCTTGGTTCTTATATGCAGAGAATAAATATGTATAAGCATGGATGCAATAGCATTCTCTAGGTCACTCTGTTCTTTCCCTGGAATGCTGAATGAAGGTTGCTTTTCCAGGACATTAAAAGTGATTCACCTAAAGCCCTGATATCTCTGTATTTGACAAGGAGCGTTGAGCTGAGGATTCAGACAGCTCTGTCTACATAGGGGCATCAGGAATTTCAGGAACTATGAAAGGACAGCTTTGTAGCTGCCCATGGTGGAAGCTATACACGAGTACCTTCAGTAATGATTAACCACAGAGTCTGAATTGATGCCAGATAAAGGAAAATGAAAAGGACACCTATATGACGCTTCTGCACTGGTTTCTACTCTGAAAGTGGTTCAGAAAATGTTTGTTTTTCTCCTTAGGTTCGAACCAGTGTTGTACCTGAACACAAGGATCCCCCACCAGAGGTTGGGGTAAGTGTTTCTGATGTTTCCAAAAGGCATACCTGTTGCTTCTGAGCTAATCATTTGGATTTTTCTCTGGCCTGCTGCCTGGCAGCTAACAAGTAAAGTGGAGTTAAATTAACTGGGTGTGACTGTGCAAGGAGACACTGTCACCTAGTTGCTGAACTGCACGGACTTCATTCCTTTCCTCTTGAAAATCATCATGATGTGAATTCATCTTTAGTTCAGGTGACTAGAGAAAAGTCTAGAAATGGCCCTGCAGGAAACTGAGATGCTGTTGGAACCAACATTCCTGGGCCAACAGGAGGCTGGGCAATTGAAGATGTGAGTTCTACCTCTCCAGCAAGGAGACAGAGGACTCACTGGCCCTGGCAATGGGACTGTGACGTTTCTGCTCCCTGGGGCTTCAACACCATTGAGTGTAGTCATTTAGTCATGTCTGACTCTTTGCAACCCCATGGGCTGCAGCACTCCAGGCTTCCCTGTCCTTCACTATCTTCCATGGTTTGCTCAAACTCACATTCATTGAGTCGGTGATGCCATCCAACCATCTCATCTTCTGCCGGCCCCTTCTCTTCTGCCCTCGGTCTTTCTCAGCATCAGAGTCTTTTCTGGTGAGTCAGTTCTTTGTGTCAGGTGGCCAAAGTTTTGGAGTTTCAGCCTCAGCATCAGCCCTTCCAGTGAATATTCAGGGTGGATTTTCTTTAGGATTGACTGGTTTGATCTCCTTGAGCGCAGGTCAAAGAAAAACTGCCACCAAAGTATGGCCCAGTGTTGGGAGGTCCAGCTAAGGTTTTCCTGCTGCATCAGAACCATCGCCTCTTCAGCTGTTAGAAGTTGGGAGAACAAGAGGTTAATAGGTGATTTTGCTTAGGCAAGGCGGTGGAAGCTCTTGAAAAGATAGCCCAGGAGGCTTGTCCCTGGGATCTGGAATTCAGAAAGGAGGAAAAAGTCCAGAAATAAGTTGAGTCTAAGAGACCCTGTGGCTGAGCCAAGTGAAAGGCGGATCTGAAATTCCCTGAAGTCCTACATGCAATTAGCAGCCTTCTTCCGGTGGGTGTGGGGAACCGTGTACTAGGTAGCACTCACTTCCTCACTGGCCACAGCTGCCATTCCA
>SJYX01018621.1:18460-34894 GCA_006410675.1 Oreotragus oreotragus | reverse complement strand
GAAAGTGGTTCAGAAAATGTTTGTTTTTCTCCTTAGGTTCGAACCAGTGTTGTACCTGAACACAAGGATCCCCCACCAGAGGTTGGGGTAAGTGTTTCTGATGTTTCCAAAAGGCATACCTGTTGCTTCTGAGCTAATCATTTGGATTTTTCTCTGGCCTGCTGCCTGGCAGCTAACAAGTAAAGTGGAGTTAAATTAACTGGGTGTGACTGTGCAAGGAGACACTGTCACCTAGTTGCTGAACTGCACGGACTTCATTCCTTTCCTCTTGAAAATCATCATGATGTGAATTCATCTTTAGTTCAGGTGACTAGAGAAAAGTCTAGAAATGGCCCTGCAGGAAACTGAGATGCTGTTGGAACCAACATTCCTGGGCCAACAGGAGGCTGGGCAATTGAAGATGTGAGTTCTACCTCTCCAGCAAGGAGACAGAGGACTCACTGGCCCTGGCAATGGGACTGTGACGTTTCTGCTCCCTGGGGCTTCAACACCATTGAGTGTAGTCATTTAGTCATGTCTGACTCTTTGCAACCCCATGGGCTGCAGCACTCCAGGCTTCCCTGTCCTTCACTATCTTCCATGGTTTGCTCAAACTCACATTCATTGAGTTGGTGATGCCATCCAACCATCTCATCTTCTGCCGGCCCCTTCTCTTCTGCCCTCGGTCTTTCTCAGCATCAGAGTCTTTTCTGGTGAGTCAGTTCTTTGTGTCAGGTGGCCAAAGTTTTGGAGTTTCAGCCTCAGCATCAGCCCTTCCAGTGAATATTCAGGGTGGATTTTCTTTAGGATTGACTGGTTTGATCTCCTTGAGCGCAGGTCAAAGAAAAACTGCCACCAAAGTATGGCCCAGTGTTGGGAGGTCCAGCTAAGGTTTTCCTGCTGCATCAGAACCATCGCCTCTTCAGCTGTTAGAAGTTGGGAGAACAAGAGGTTAATAGGTGATTTTGCTTAGGCAAGGCGGTGGAAGCTCTTGAAAAGATAGCCCAGGAGGCTTGTCCCTGGGATCTGGAATTCAGAAAGGAGGAAAAAGTCCAGAAATAAGTTGAGTCTAAGAGACCCTGTGGCTGAGCCAAGTGAAAGGCGGATCTGAAATTCCCTGAAGTCCTACATGCAATTAGCAGCCTTCTTCCGGTGGGTGTGGGGAACCGTGTACTAGGTAGCACTCACTTCCTCACTGGCCACAGCTGCCATTCCATCTGGCCAAAGAGAGCCATCCAGAAAGCATGAACTGGCTGAGAAGTGAGTCAGCCTCCTCTCCCTCTATTAGCAAAGGCGAAGAAAAATGATGCTTCATGCTCGCTCATGCTGAACACTGACAGCAAGTCTCTTCCTGGGGCAGGTTGAATAACTCCGATTCAAGTGAATTTTCATGGTTTTTTTCCTGTCTGTCCCTTTAGCTTCTTTTGCTCTTCTTACTTCCACCACCAATGTCACTGCCAAGATTACAAGGGCTTCTGTACTTTTCCGCAAGGGACCAGCAAGTCCTTCCAGCCTCAGGCTTCCCTTCCAGCAGGCCCCAGGTGGTCTCCCTGCCCAGCTGCAGCTCCCTACTGGTGCTATCTCCCATTCCAAGATTTTGGTTTGCCAACTATCTCGTATTTGTTTAGACCACCAGAATACAAAGGGAAGGTATGTCCAAAGATAATCACATAATATGATAAGAATCTAGTACATTTTCTGACACATCAGATATCAGTGAAATGGCAGTTAGATTGCTGAACTATATCTCAAGCATGATAAGCATGAGCCTAAATAAGAATAAGTCAGCATGCTTTGGGGGCTTCCTTGGTGGCTCAGATGGTAAAGAATCTGTCTGTAATTCAGGAGACCCAGGTTCAATTCCTGCACCAAGAAGATTCCTTGGAGAAGGGACTGACAACCCACTCCAGTATTATTGCCTGGAGAATTCCATGGACAGAGGAGCCTGGTGGGCTACAGTCCATGGGGTTGCAAAGAGTCAGACATGGCCGAGCAACTAACACTTTAAAGCATGCCTGGCTTTCTAACATTCTCAGAATACATGGTGTTCTGATAGGGAAGAATTGCCACACCTTGAGAAGCTATGAAGGACCACTGGTTTATATACATCTCATCACTCCTCAGAATGTTTTTTTTTTTTTGATACTGAGAAAATTCTTGAGGGTTTAAGTTCTTGGTCAATGTGTCAAGAACTCTAGTCACTAAGTACTCCTATTTTAAAAATGAGCTAAATATTTTATTATGAATCTTTCAAATACATTCCACACGTTTCTTTGCATTCTTCAGCAGCATCTATCAGAGGCACCCGCATCTTTGTTGATGACTTAGTCAAGTGGATACCAATTTGTGCTGTGAAAACTCTTCAGGTGTATTCATAATAAAGATGTAACTTTATAATATATATGACTTCACCCTAAAGTGCTTTTTAATGTTTTTTGTAGACTCTTCATCACATTGTCATAGATTTCCTCTCAGTTTTTTTTATTTATGATGTATTTTTTCAGCCCAAATATTTCATATATGCTCTGTCCCTCGCTGTGGGGTTGGAGGCTGTGCAACTATGTCTGTTAGGGTTGAGAGTGAAGAAAAAAATCCTTGTACAAAGGTATGAAAAAAGCCCTGTCCTGTAAGTTATTTGTAGGAGATGTTATTTATGAGCCTCACGATATCAACTTCAAGTTTTCAAAGACCTTTTACAACTTATACCACAGTTACTCTATATAGTTTTATGAGACTAGGACAGAGTATAACGGACATATCCATTTAACCACTGTCTAATAGAAATACAATGTGTGCTACATATATAATTTAAAATTTTCTAGTAGCCTGTGCTTTTAAAAGTGTAAAAAGATACAGGTGAAATTAATTATAATATTTTATTTAACCCCATCTATGCAAAAATATTATTTCAAAATGTAATCAATGTAAAGATCATTAATGATATATGTCACACTCTTTTCATATCACATCTTATAACTCTGATGTGTATTTACATGTAGAACACATCACAATTCACAATAGCCGTAAACTAGTGCTCAAGCTGGGAGAAGGCAATGGCACCCCACTCCAGTACTCTTGCCTGGAAAGTCTCATGGACGGAGGAGCCTGGTGGGCTGCAGTCCATGGGGTTGCTAAGAGTCGGATACGACTGAGCAACTTCAGTTTCACTTTCACTTTTCACTTGCATGCATTGGAGAAGGAAATGGCAACCCACTCCAGTACTCTTGCCTGGAGAATCCCAGGGACGGGGGAGCTTGGTGGGCTGCTGTCTATGAGGTCGCAAGGAGTCGGACACGACTGAAGCGACTTAGTAGCAGCAGCAGCAGTAGCAGTGCTCAAGCTGGATAATGCAGCTCTGGACAGCACTTGAAACAATTTGGGAGGTTCACGCAAGTTGAAATGTAAAGACAACCTATTACTTGCCATAAAGGCTTTGTGAAATGAACATAGGTGTTGGAGATATGCATATAGAAGGAGTATTTCCGCAGGGTCCTGGTGTAATACCAGGGCACCAGACTGCTGAGGACCTGCTTCAGGGAAGTATGCAACCCTGCCGAGTGCTGTGGATGTCTGTGACTTAAAGAGTCCTTGCTGGGACTTGTGGGAGGGACTCTTTTATCTGTAAACTCCCCATAGAGCAGGGCTAGGGATTGACACAGATGTCTTGCTTTCTCCACCCTGCTTGATATCACTCTTCAGCCAGGTGAATGATTGAAATCGTGCATCTAGTAACAATAATCATCTACTTTGGGTGCTTATACCAGAATGATAATTGTGAGTGTTTCATCATCATGAGCAGGCAAGAAAGGTCAGAGCCACAGAGTGGGGACAGAGAGCCTGTCAGAAGGAAAGGGGATTGCCACCTGTCCTAGAAGTGAGGCCCGCAGTGTGAGGCAGGATGAAAGAGTTCTGGACTAAGGAGGAAGAAACCCGGATTCTAACTTGGCCTCTGCATATTAACTAGTTTTGTGACGGGGTGTAAGCCAGTTAACTCCTATGGGCCCCTGGTTTTTATCTACAGGCGGGCCATGTCTCCACAAGTCTTAACTTTCTTTGATTTCATCCAGACTCCACAAGTCTTAACTTTCTTTGATTTCATCCAGATATTTCTTGGGCTCTGATAAACATTCCACATGATCTAATAAAAATTTGAGTTACAAGAAATCATAGCTATGGTGTACTCAGCTCTGTGAACTGCAAGGGACCACATAACATTCATATCTCCCTTTCACTAGGGTGTTGTTCAGTTGCTAAGTTGCATCCAGCTCTTTGCAACCCCGTGGACTGCTGCATGCCAGGCTTCTCTGTTCTTCACTATCTCTTGGAGTTTGCTCGAACTCATGTCCATTGAGTAGTAATGCCAGCCAACCATCTCATCCTCTCTCTACCCCTTCTCCTCCTACTCTCGGTCTTTCCAAGCATCAGGGCCTCTTCCAGTGAGTCAGCTCTGCACATCAAGTGGCCAAAGTATTGGATCTTCACCTGTAGCATCAGTCCTTCCAATGAATATTTAGGGTTGTTTTCCTTTAGGATTAACTGGTTGATATCCTTGCAGTCCAAGTGACTCTCAAGAGTCTTCTCCAGCACCACAGTTTAAAAGCATCAGTTCTTCAGTACTCAGCCTTCTTTATGGTCCAACTTTCACATCTATACATGACTACTAGAAAAACCATAGCTTTGACTACACAGACCTTTGTCAGTAAAGTGATGATTCTGCTTTTAACACACTGTCTAGGTTTGTCGTAGCTTTTCTTCTTTTAATTGGCTGCAGTCACTGTCTGCAGTGATTTTGGAGCCCAAGAAAATAAAATCTGCCACTGTTTCCATTCTTTCCCTGTCTATTTGCCATGAAGTGATGGGACCAGATGCCATGATCTTAGTTGTTTGAATGTGGAGTTTTAAGCTAGCTTTTTTCACTCTTCTTTCACCTTAATCAAGAGGTTCTTTAGTTCCTCTTCACTTTCTCCCATTTGGTAGAAAAACTTATTTTTCACTAGAGTTTATTTCAAGTTATGTTTTGCCTGAATCTAACTTTTATTTTTAAACGTGTGTTTTCCTTTTTTATAACTGGAACTTCTCTAATTTCTCTCAGACATTTTTTAATACTCTGCCTTTTCCAAAAATACTTACAGTGGACTTATGTTTAAGTCATCTGACTTCTGGGCATATTTTCTTTAAGCACTATATAATCTAATATTTATGCAAGTGGTTTCTCTTTTCCCAGTAATGTACTGAGTGCTTTGCCTAGATTACTTTAATTCTTATAACAGTAATTGTGAGAAAGGACTATTATCATATGCAGCTGTTTCATACAGAAACTAAGGCCTAATGTGGTGGAATGATTTGTACAATTCCTAGGTTTGTGAGAGAAAAGACAGACCTACAGAGCTCTTCAACGCCCATCTGTGGACAACTAGCCTGGGGGCGTGGAGAAATGATTTATTTGCCCAGATTTTAATTTTTGGATAAAATCCTGAATTTAGAATAGCGCTTCAAACCTCCAATTCTGGTGTCACTATTTTTTTTTTTTAATTTCCCCCTAATATTGGAGCTTCTACTTTAAAACCTTTAGGCTAAGAATTTTATAAACAACATTGAAGGAGAAATAAAAATGTTACCTAAGTTACATGTGGAATATAAAAATTTGTTTAAAATAATTTTATTAAATTTTATGATTATTATTAAAATGGCAGTAAGATAAAATACGCTTACTCCTTGGAAGAAAAGTTATGACCAACCTAGATAGCATATTTAAAGGCAGAGACATTACTTTGCCAACAAAGGTCCATCTAGTCAAGGCTACGGTTTTTCCTGTGGTCATGTATGGATGTGAGAGTTGGACTGTGAAGAAACCTGAGCACCAAAGAATTGATGCTTTTGAACTATGGTGTTGGAGAAGACTCTTGAGAGTCCCTTGGACTGCAAGGAGATCCAACCAGTCCATCCTAAAGGAGATCAGTCCTGAATATTCACTGGAAGGACTGATGTTGAAGCTGAAACTCCAATACTTTGGCCACCTGATACAAAGAACTGACTCACTGGAAAAGACCCTGATGTTGGGAAAGATTGAAAGCAGGAGAAGAAGGGGATGACAGAGGATGAGATGGCTGGATGGCATCACCGACTCAATGGACATGGGTTTGAGTGAACTCCGGGAGTTGGTGATGGACAGGGAGGTCTGGTGTGCTGCAATTCATGGGGTCACAAAGAGTCGGACACGACAGAGCGACTGAACTGAGCTGAAGATAAAGTAACTATATTAAGTTTTTCTTTTACATTAGCACTGTGCGCTATTTTACCTCCATGGGAATTCAAGTTGCAGAAATAGAAAAGACTGTTTTCTCTAATTCATTCATCCTCTAATTCATTCAGTCCAGTGAATATTCATGTAAACGAATGATATGTGTTCCACCTTCTGAGGTGTGGAAGGTCATAATCTTGCTAATATTTTTATTGAAGTGAAGCAAACATATAAAAACCCGCTAGAAGGTAAATGTATGGGCAAGTCCATTGTTCAGTGTTGCAATGTGAAATTATGCACTGTCTGTAAACTGGGGGATTTTATTAATGCCTTTTATTTTATTTTTTATTTTTAATTGAAGGATAAATGCTTTACAATGTTGTGTTGATTTCTGCCATACAAAAACATGAATCAGCCTTAAGTATACATACATCCCTTCATCTTGAGCTTCCCTCTCACTCTCCTGCATCCCACCCCTCTAGGTAGTCATAGTGCATTTTTTGCAACACGAAGTCCTAATGTATAGTTATTTTTAGAATAAAATTTTAAAAATTTAGAATGTATGACACTTGTTCTGGTTTGACATGGTTTCATAATATCATTGGGCTTCCCAGGTGGCTCATTGGTAAAGAATTCGCCTGTTAAGGCAGGAGATGCAGATTTGACCCCTGGGTTGGGAAGATCCCCTGAAGGAAATGGCAACTCAACTCCAGTATTCTTGCCTGGGAAATTCCATGGACAGAGGAACTTGGTAGGGTGCAGTCCATGGGGTTGCAAAGAGCTGGACATGACTTACTGACTGAGCACGCATAATACCTAAGGTGATTTGTTATGGCTTGTATGATTTCTGTAAGCTCTCTCTCAAAGGATAATATCCTTTGATGTTAATCATGGCACTGACGGTTGTGATGGAAAGGACTGACTCAGGAGCGCCCTTTTTTGGCACACTGCAAGCTCTCACAGTGCAGCAGTGGGCGTAGCATACAGTCCCTATGTTCTGAACAATGGACTGAGCTAGAAGATGGATGAGCTAGGGGCCTGCTTCCTCAGTAGCTCCGGTCTATGGGCAGGAGAGACATCAGTGGCTTGTGGTCACAGACTGCTTGCAGCTGTGTCTCCTGGAGTGTCTGTAGAGCATTTCTGAAAATAGCCCTCCGCCTGTCCCTTCCTGCATTCCCGGCTGGGACACCTGCCACTTTTATTGCTGAAAAGACCACAATATCATGTATGGCATGTGCAGCTTGTTCTCTTAATTCTAAAACCATCTACACCTTCAAAATCTCAAAAGGCAAAGGGAGGAAATAACTTGAATTTGGGGGACACTGACATTTCCACTGAGTTAAGCATTTTCTTCGAGTGAGGATAATGAGTGAGGGGTGGAATTTAAATTAAAACCCCTGATTACCAGTGAAAGAGTAAGTGAGACATGTCTTCAAAGTACTTAAGTGCTAAACCGAAATGCACTGCTGCTGCTGCTGCTAAGTCACTTCAGTCGTGTCCGACTCTGTGTGACCCCATAGACGGCAGCCCACCAGGCTCCCCCATCCCTGGGATTCTCCAGGCAAGAATACTGGAGTGGGTTGCCATTTCCTTCTCCAATGCATGAAAGAGAAAAGTGAAAGTGAAGTCGCTCAGTCTGTCCGACTGTTAGCGACCCCATGGACTGCAGCCCACCAGGCTACTCCGTCCATTGGATTTTCCAGGCAAGAGTACTGGGGTGGGGTGCCATTGCCTTCCCCGAAACCGAAATGCACTAACAGTACACAATCTGCAGGTTAAAAAACTGTTTTGATTTCCCACAGTTCAGTGAACTGTGTGCTCAGTCGCCCAGTTGCGTCCGACTCTTCGTGGCCCCATGGGCTGTAAGCCTGCCAGGCTCCTCTGTCCATGGGATTTTTCCCGGCAAGAACACTGGAGTGGGTTGCCATTTCCTACTTCAGGGTGTCTTCCCAACTCAGGGATAGAACCTGCATCTCTCGCATCTCCTGCATTGGTCGGCAGATTCTTTACCACTAAATGGTTTGTAAATATCTGCAGGAGGCTTTCTTCTATGTGTCATAGAATAACTTACTTGAAAGGTAGTGTGTATGCCATCCGTTCATTCATTTAGCGTCACTCACTATCACACACCTGATGTTAAGCAGTGTTCTATCAGAAAGCAAAACTCATTGGGGAACTTCAAATCTCAATTTTTATTTTGAGGGGAGGGCAAAATAGGCAATTAAATGCATAATATTTAAGTAACAATAGAAACGCTGTATCAGGATAAGGAATAGAGACTGGCAGTGTTTGGGAGGCAGCCCTTTTACACAGAGATAGCCTAGTAGGCCTCTGGCTGAGGTGGTGTAAATGCTTTTGTTCAGCTGAGAATCTCCTCGACTAGCTTGGCCCCTTACTGAAAAGTCACCGTAAATTTCCTGAAGCTTTGTTCATACAGCTCATAGACTTCTTTTCTGCTTTGACTCACTCTCATCATTCATGTCATCAGAGCTTGTTTCCACAAATCTTCTGTTTTCACATAACATTCTTCATCTGATAATTTAGTCTTCTGTGATTCTGGATTTGGGACTTGTCTAAACCATCTATTTGAGTTTCATGTGAATAACTGGGCTTATCATTACTAACATACCAATATCTCCAACCTGACAACCAAGTTGTATTTCAGATTTTTGCCTTTATGACTTTTGAACCAGTTCTTCTAAGTTAGAGCTTTGAAAAGAGAAGGAAAATTTTGACCTGAAGCTTTTCTCCCCTATAGCCAGTGATCTGTGTGTGTGTAGGTGCAGCCTTTTATGTATGGAATGATTGCACACTTTCCTCTGAAAAGACCCAGTTGACTTAAACCTGGCATCTCATTTTAGGGCAGGCTGGCAACAGAGATATGAAGAGAGAATGTTCTGGAAGATGTAGTGTGGACTTCTTGTAAAGTATTGCAATGTGTTAGGCAGCAATGGTATGGGTAATCATATGGGTTTGATATTTTCATGTTTACATCTTGACCTTGAAAGGAGAATGAAAAATCCTATTTATGGTATACCATAATATTCTGACTTTTAAATCACAAGCATCCAGGAATATTAAAAAGAGATGAAAGGCTTTTATCCTGGAAAAGAAAAACCAATTTAGTGTTTTATTCTTCATATTATGAGTCGGAGAATGTAGAAGGTAGATATATACATAGATAGCCAATACCCAGTATGATAGATTTAAAAAACAATTTTAGAAAATGTAACTAAATAAGTACCATTCTTTTTTGCATGTTGGAATGAAATTGTCCCATGATAGTGTAGAAATAACAAAGGAAACAAATACTTTTAAACATTGCTGTGATGGGGGAGAAATATAGCATTTCTATTTATAGCTTGTACAGAGTCCCACATAAAAATAGCTTCAACTAACAGATTTGCTCATATCTGGAATACAAAGTTAGCGCTGCCCATGCCTTGAGGAATTCTAATAAGAACAAGCACAGCGTTGGTAAACATTGAACATTTGTCATCTTTTCTTTTATACGAGTTTTCTTAGGTGGAGTTTGTTTGTGGAAAAGTCCTGGCTTCTCTGTTGGATGTTTTGTTATTTTCCAGGCTCTTCATCTCTGTTTTTAAGTGAGAAGGATGAATTCACACCCCCTTCAATCTCACCCCGTGAAGCAGATTTATGTTACTCATGGTTGTACTTTAGTCAGCGGAATACTTGTCGAGCTAATAGAGTTAACATTTCATTCTTCTAAAGACTAATTTTGTGTGAATTGTCGTGATACAAAATATTAAGGATCTTGGAAGTTAATAGTAACCATTCTTTCTTATTTGCAGCGAAGTTTCCTGGGCTATGCCAGTTTTAAAGTCGGGGAGCTACTGAAGTCCAAGGAGCAAGTGCTGGCTCTGAGCCTGAGGTAGGTCTCAATGCTATTAAAGTTAACAGCCCATCATATTTATGGAATGCTGGTTGGGTTTGAGAAGTCGCACTTCTTACAGATGTTTAGATGTCAGCTCTCAAATGGCTTATGTTCTTCACTGCAGTAAGTTAACGGGAAACAGCAATTATTAAGTTCATATTCAAGTTTGTGTTTCAGACGGTCAAAGGTTATCAGTTCTTGTAGGGGGCAAAAATGATATTATTAACATACTAATGGTGGATAGAGGGGAAGGGATGGTGGAGGGGATGAAAGAGGTGAAGAATATTAAGCAGTACAAACTACCATTTATATACTATATAAGCCATAGGGGTATAATATACAGCATGTGGATACAGTCAGTATTATAATAGCTTTGTATGGTGCTTAATCTGTAAAAATATAAAATCACTATGTTGTACCCTTGAAGCCAATATAATACTGTAAGCAGCCCTTCTTCAGTATAAGATAAAAAATAAAGTGATGAAACTTTAAATGAAGCTTCAAAAAATGATGAAACTTCAAAAAAATAAGGGGAGGAAACTCTGAAAGTAAGAAAGTAGAAATGATGGGCATGTTATTAAATACTGTTTCAAAATTATGTTTTAAGTCAGGTGGGTTTCTTGGTTTGAACTATGTTTGTTAGAGGCAACTGGCAGATTTATGATAATAAAGGGTAAGCTGATTATTCTTTTTTGAGCTTATTTTGTTGCTGTACAATTAAATATAAAACATAAGTTAAAGCAGATTCAGATAGCAACACACAGCAGGTTTAGATATGATTTGGGGGATGATTACAAAGGTGGCTTGGATGGTAAATGGTGACTCAGATGGCAGAAAGCCCAGGTGGCAATGCAGGAGACCTGGGTTCCATCCCTGGGTTGGGAAAATCCCTTGGAGGAGGACATGGCAACCCGCTCCAGTATTCTTGCCTGGAGAATGCCCAAGGACAGAGGAGCCTGGTGGGCTGCAGTCCATGGGGTTGCAGAGTCGGACATAACTGAGCGACTAAGCACAACACGGCACAATTTCAGAAGACATACAACAATCTTTAGGAAGTTGCACGGTGTTTCAATACTGAGAAGAGTATTAAATAATCATTTTTCTTAACTTCCTTATAAGTTAGAAAAAATAGTATACCATTTTCCAATTGTATAATAACTTTAAAATTATGTATGCTTGGAGAATACTACCTTACAATATTTATACAGTATATATAAAGATAAAAATTATATAGAGCACTGTTTGTAAATCTTGGATGATTTACATAAGGGAAAAGGCAATGTGTCTTAAGTGTGTTTGCCCTCTGCTCAGCCCCTGAGGGTTCATTATAACCAATATATTTCAGTGTAGATGCCACAGTTTATGGTGGAATCTGTACTGCTGGCTGTCTGCTTTCTGATTTTTCCTGATCCTTACACATTTGCATTTTGACTTAAGAGATGATTTAAAATAATTTAAAGCAATTCACAGTCTTATAGAAAAATAAGTTTTGTTGGCTCCTACAGAGGCTGGTGTATTCTCTTTGGCTTCCTTTTGGCTGTTGTTTTTGTTGTATTTTATTGAGGAAGGCATTTTAAAAATCTTTGTAGTTTTGTGATGTTATTCCCGATAGAATTTAGCTGTGGTCATTTTCCATAGGAAGTGTGTAAGTGCCAGCTAAAATGTCTACCTATCATTGTCACTGATATTCTAGAAGATGTCTATTATCCATCTAGCATGGCAGTTAGATTTGACCTGGGTGCCCCGGATTGATGATATGAGATGTCAGACATTGCGCTTGCTGAGAACCACCAGCGTGTCACACGTTTTCTATGTACACTACATGACACTTTATTCCTCACCTTGCTGAACACTCTGTAGTATTGGTTGTATCATAACTGTTGTTAATATGAGCAGCCCACCGCACAATGTTTAGATACTGGCTTTGGGAAAGATATCAGGAGCCAAGAAATCCTTAGTGGAAGGAAAATACCTAAACACACACAATTAGAGGAAGAGTACGAACAGGTAGATCTAGTTTAAGGTATTACACTTAGGTTAAAAAAAGTAACGTAATTCTAGATTTACAGGAAATCAAGACACTTTTGATTTTAAACTCCTGATTCTTATTTGATTTCGATTGTATAAAAGGAAACCAGATTGAGCAACGAAACATTGCATTTTCTAGAAAAAATAAATTTTGAAATGGCTAGGTTACTGGTTCCCCCCCAACCCCATTTTGCGTTTTGCCAAATTTGTGGATTTCCTTGCCTGTGAACAAGACACATTATACACTTAGTATAACCTGTTGATTTCTGGTGCTTTGTGTGTTTACATCTATTGTAATTTATCTTTTTTCCACTGACTTGGCAACCTCTGAGGTACTGAGTCAGAAAAGTGTTAGATCAGGGATGCGCACATGCTTATGTGCTGAGTCGCTTCAGTCATGTCTCACTCTTTGCGACTCTCTGGACTGTAGCTGGCCAGTCTAGGGGCTTCTTCGGGCAAGAATACTGGGGTGGATTGCCATGCCTCCCTCGAGGGGTTCTTCCTGATCCAGGAATCGGACGCGCATCTCCTGCAGTGGCCGGCAAGTTCTTTACTGCCAGTGCCACTTGATCAAGGATAAGAAGCATTGAATTTTTTTGATTATTGGTTTTGTTTTTAATGCTTTTATACTAATATCTCACTTTTATTCCTTCTATTCTCCAGTCATTGTTGTTAAAGCAATAGAATTCTCAGATTTCTGTAAAAAAAAAAGTCACAGAAATAAGGGTATACTTGTCGGCACCATCCTTGGATGGCAAATATCCCCAGAATCTGTCTAGTTTTTTTTGTGATCACTGTCCCTTTGGGTTGCTTCATTTCAGATAATTCAGATTTAAAGCTCCCAAAGTTGTTTCATGGAGTTTAATAGTTTAATGTGGCCACTGCATCCTATGTGCTGTGAACTGGGATTTTTGAGTTTGAGGTGAAATTATTTTTCCACAGAAAACTTAAAGGGCAAAAAGTGTGTGCCTTAGGTATAGACTTAAATCAAATGTCATGAAATATGACAGTGCGTTTTTGAAATTGTACACTAAAACCTGTTTGTTTATATTGGGGAGAATGAGACATTATGTGTCTTGTGCTCTGATGAGTATATTAGAGATGTTGTTTCACTGACCCTTATCAAATTAGCCTATGATGTTATTATTTTTGTCATTTTATGTATGAAGAAACTGAGGTATAGAAAAAGTTAAGTAATTTGCACAAAGTTACAGTGCTGTTACATTGCAAAGCCAATAGGTGAAGCCACATATTTCTGTCTGCAAAGCCTGTGCTCTTTTTTAAAAATGGT
Organism: Oreotragus oreotragus; assembly: GCA_006410675.1. Taxonomy (NCBI): domain Eukaryota; kingdom Metazoa; phylum Chordata; class Mammalia; order Artiodactyla; family Bovidae; genus Oreotragus; species Oreotragus oreotragus. Next base: position 21,460 of record SJYX01018621.1, on the reverse strand, counting down.
TTTTTTGGAATTTTTCTTTTTTCTTGTATTTTCTTTGATGTGGACCATTTGATACAATATTGCTTCTGCTTTAATGTTTTGGCTTTTTGGCCTCCAGACAGGTGGGATCCCAGCTCCCCTTCATGAACCGGACCCACATCCCTTGTATTGGAAGTCGAAGTCTTAACCACTAGATTGCCAGGGTAGCCCAAACCTGTGCTCTTAGTGACCCACTGTTTGTCTCCTCTGACAGAAGAGAAAACTGAGATCTAGTTAAAACATGTCACACATTACATGACTTAGTAATGGCAGAACAAAGCAAGGACACAGGTCAAGGACCACAAGGTGTCTTCCACATTGATTTTGCCACTCATTTTATAGCAAATGAAGACCTGATGAGTCCCAGTGGCCGTGCAGAACTCAGGAATGTTAGCCATAATGGAGTAAGCGAGCATCAGCATGCTAGGTTAAGGATAAGCAGAGACTGAGGGAAACCTGGGCAATCTCTTCTCACCCCAGAACCATGACCCTGTACCTGGTCTACTGACCAAGCACTTAACCATTACTTGCTCTGTTAACCTAACCTGAGTCTCTTGGAATTGTAAGAAACCAAAATTTAGAACAGTGACTTAACAACAGAATGGAGAAGCAGATCTTTCTCTGGCAATGACGCTAGAGGTCAGAGGAAAAATTACGTTGCTCATAAAGTAGACAAACACAAAAGCAGAAAAAGTAGGGGAGGGTAAAAATTCTTTCCTAGGAAATCCTTCTCAGAAAAAGTGAGACAGATTAGAAGTATTGGCTTAGCTTTGGGTTCCTGTAAGTTGTCACCAAAAACTCGAATGAATTTTTTGGCCAACACAATAATTTGACCTTGTCTGACCTTTGCTGCCCATCTCCACGCACTTCAGATTCATTCAGTTCTTGCTCATTGAGCAAGCATTTATCACGAACTTTCATATGCCAACTATAGTGATAGGTTCTTAACGGATTTTTAAAAATAGCAACACTTTTTTTCGTGTAAAAAAATAAATAAATGCAAAAAAAAAAAAATAAAGAGTAGACTAAAAAAAATAAAAAATAAAAAATAAAAAAATAGCAACACTTCATATTTTGCAGTTGACACTACTAATAAGAATGATGACAAAAAATCCCATTGTTCATTGAGCATCTACTAGCATGCAAGGGATGTGTTGGGTGCTTCTCCTATACATTTTTATGTAGTTTCTGCAGTCTTATCATCCCAGTTTTATGGCAGCTTGTCTAAGATTCCACAGCTGCTGACTGTAGGATTAGAATTCAGTTGGGTCTGATTCCAGAGCTTTCTCTGCTTTGGTTTTCCTGCCTGATAGGAAACAAATGATCCCATAGAATCTTTACCCTGTTCTCTACTTTATATTCTATCTTTGGAAAATTTTAGGGACCTCAATTATTTTTTCTCAGAGAAGGCAATGGCACCCCACTCCAGTACTCTTGCCTGGAAAATCCCATGGATGGAGAAGCCTGGTGGGCTGCAGTCCATGGGTCGCTGAGGGTTGGACATGACTGAGCGACTTCCCTTTGACTTTTCACTTTCGTGCATTGGAGAAGGAAATGGCAACCCACTCGTGTTCTTGCCTGGAGGATCCCAGGGACGGGGGAGCTTCATGGGCTGCCGTCTAGGGGGTCACACAGAGTTGGACATGACTGAAATGACTTAGCAGCAATTATTTTTTCTTAACACTTTAATCTTAAAAAGTCAGTTTTAAATGCCTGTGTCATAGTAGAGGTTCAAACATGTTTTGCTGGGATTTTGATTCATGATGATGACTTTCTTATATTTTTATGGATGCTAAATATGAACCTGCTGCCATTTATTTCCGAGTTGGAGACACCTAAATTAGTGAACATTATGCAACCTAAGTATTAGAGTATATCTGAGACATGTAGTAGTGAGTGATGGATTGTAATTTGCTTGAAAAGCTGAAAGCCTTACTTGGAATTCACATTTATTTCAGTGTAGGTCACATTGTCTTGTCATGGGAAATTTTCAGCTCGTCTTAACAACTATTCTGTGGTTTCTTTTGTAATCTCTTACATGTAGTCCCCCCAAGTTAAGCAAACATTTATGTAATTTTATCATAGTGTATCGGAGAAAATTTTCTTGAATACAGAAGTATGTGTTTACCCATAAAAGAGAATTTATGTTTCCTTTTCATTTACTACTTCTTCCACATATACAGCAGCACTGTCATGTAACATACAACATAAGACTTCAGTGATCCTGCATAGATATTTGGTGTATAATGTACAGATGTATGGCAGGGGCTATGAAAGAAACAGATAATAAACTTCTACTGTATTTAATGTTTTCTTATTTTATGTAACATTTTAATGTATATATTGATGCAAATACTTCATAGATTGTAAAGATAGATATGTTTATATTATTGTAGGACTTCTACTTTCTCATAAGCCTTTACTATTTTACATTGTCAAATGAATGTGTTTAGAGATGGTAAGATACAAATTATGGAGTCTTTAAAGTTTTGTTTTATTTTTTGGTGTTTTGCTTAATTTAGAAGCAAAACACTTCCTCACACACACACAGTTCAGTTCAGTTCAGTCGCTCAGTCGTGTCTGACTCCTTGCGATCCCATGAATCGCAGCATGCCAGGCCTCCCTGTCCATCACCAACTCCCGGACTTCACTCAGACTCACGTCCATCAGGTCAGTGATGCCATCCAGCCATCTCATCCTCTGTCATTCTCTTCTCCTCCTGCCCCCAATCCCTCCCAGCATCCGGGTCTTTTCCAATGAGTCAACTCTTCGCGTGAGGTGACCAAAGTACTGGAGTTTCAGCTTTAGCATCATTCCTTCCAAAGAAATCCCAGGATTGATCTCCTTCAGAATGGACTGGTTGGATCTCCTTGCAGTCCAAGGGACTCTCAAGAGTCTTCTCCAGCACCAGAGTTCAAAAGCATCAATTCTTCGGCACTCAGCCTTCTTCACAGTCCAACTCTCACATCCATACATGACCAC
>SJYX01018621.1:0-13924 GCA_006410675.1 Oreotragus oreotragus | reverse complement strand
GGGGCAGGAGGAGAAGGGGACGACAGAGGATGAGATGGCTGGATGGCATCACAGACTTGATGTACGTGAGTCTGAGTGAACTCCGGGAGATGGTAATGAACAGGGAGGCCTGGCGTGCTGCAATTCATGGGATCACAAAGAGTCAGACACGACTGAGTGACTGAACTGAACAGAGCAGCATGATTGATTACTCTGAGACTCAGTTTTCTTATCTGTAATATGGGGCTGACAGTGGTACCATGTGACAGCCTCGGTTCCCATGAATTACTAATGTGAAATGTTTATAACAGTTCCTGACACATGGTAAGTGCTCAATAAATGTTAGTTGTGGATTTTATATGTTTTTCTTTTATTGATCAGCTTCTCTAGCCTTAGGGTTTTTGATGTTGTTTTTGTTATTCCCACCCAGACGAGAATTAGATAAATGGTACCCAATCCATCTGAAACAGTACCTGATGCAAAGCAGATGTTCATCATGCCCGTCACCTATTACTAACATTATCACCATCATCAGTATTATTATTTCCCTCTTCATCCATGTAGCCTGTCTTTCATTTATAATTTAAATCGCTCTGCAGTGCTATAGTCTGGATTTTTCTTTATGTTCCTAATCCATTTTCATGAGGCCAGAGATATGACCATGGAAACCAATTAGCACGTCCTTAGTTTGCATTATTCAAAAGATGTCGTATTTGTCAGATTGCAAATTAGAGTTTTTAGTCACTGAAGATACAACGCGTACTTAGAGTACACTTCAATAGCTCCTCAATTTGTCCGCTTTTAAAATGCAAATCACATAAAGTTAATATCTGTACACAAAAACCTACCTGCTTAAGAAGTTTGAGAGTTCATTTATCTTTGAAGATAATTTACAAGAGTGATTAGGCCTGCAAGGAATNTTGCAAATTAGAGTTTTTAGTCACTGAAGATACAACGCGTACTTAGAGTACACTTCAATAGCTCCTCAATTTGTCCGCTTTTAAAATGCAAATCACATAAAGTTAATATCTGTACACAAAAACCTACCTGCTTAAGAAGTTTGAGAGTTCATTTATCTTTGAAGATAATTTACAAGAGTGATTAGGCCTGCAAGGAATTATATTTGACCTGAAAATTTTATATTGGATTTGCCCGTAGTTACCAAAGCCACTTTCATCATTATCACCCTGTATTCCTGCTGCTTTGGATACATTTATATCATCTTTTTCCAAAGAATGTTCTTTAGAACACTGATATCCCTTCAGTTATTAGTATGTGTTCTTTGAGTGAAGAAGTTTTATGTTTAGTAAGTTTGAAATGTTATATTTAAAAAAATGAAGTAGGTGACCTGATTGTAGGACTTCTCAGAGTCTTCATTATTCTCATGTCCTTCAGGCAGAGACAGTGTTATCTACAGCTTTTCTTTAATCTGAACCCAAGAACATTTCTTCATGCAACCCCTTATCAAATGCTTATCAGACACCATGGGTTCCCAGGTGGCGCAAGTGGTAAAAAAAATGTACCTGACAATACAGGAGACAAAAGAGATGTGGGTTCGATCCCTGGGCCGGGAAGATCCCCTGGAGAAGGAACTGGCAACCCACTCCAGTATTCTTACCTGGAGAATGCCATGGACAGAGGAGCCTGGCAGGCTACAGTCCATGGATCATAAAAGAGTCAGACATGACTTAGCACGCATGCATGCAATATACAAATAGACACTGTGTTCCAAGAAAAACAGCTGCATGGTTCAGAAAATGCTGCTTCCGAATAATATAAACAACCAAGCCTTTCCCAGAGAAATCTTTGAGAGACTTGTGTATGCATTCATCCACTTTTCCCCACTGTGAATGTGTCCTCTAATCCATGCTCTATAGACAGGTCTGTGATCTCCAAATGACCCCTCACTCCTATACACATGCCTTGCACCTCCATACTGTCTGCCCCATCCACATGCAGTTCCCACCCCTATTTCTCCCATCCCCTACCACAGTCAGTAAGCATGTCAACCCCATGGCTTTCTACGTCCATGTCATGGCCTATATAGACATTCATTTGTGAAATTCATATACATGAATATGTGGAAAGGGAAAAGAAGTGACTTTACATACTCTTTTATAGTCATTGACAGATTTTTTTTAAGGTTGCCTAAGTGTAGACACATTTATTTTCACTATCACCTAATATTACAGCTGCCCCAAATTGAACTTATGCTTGCTCTTTCCTGGTTAAATTCAGAACCATTGTGTGCTGTGTGATCAGTCACGTTTGACTCTTTGAGACTCCATGGACTATAACCTGCCAGGCTCCTCTGTCCATGGGATTCTCCAGGCAAGAATCCTGGAGTGAGTCACCATGCCCTGCTCCAGGGGATCTTGCCCACCCAGGGGTCGAACCTGGGTCTCCTGTGTCTCCTGCATTGGCAGGCGTGTTCTTTACCAATAGTGCCACCTGGGAAGCCCCAGAACCATTAGGTACCTTAACTATAGCCACAGCTAGAAATCCCAGCATCCATTTTCATCTTTTTCTACAATTTTTTCATGATTATGCTCTTTTTCTGCCTTAAAACTTCTTACTTTCCCCTCCCCAACATGAACATGAGCAGAAATGTGCAAAAACTTCAGCCAGGAGATACAAGATAGGAAGTGCTTTTTCAGCTTCATCTGCAGCCACACAGATTACCCTGGACACTGATCACCACCTCCTTTGTGGCTTACGTGCCCATAACACTTTATAAAGGCACAGTCAGAGCCCCCATATTTCTTTGGAAACCCGTTTTCTCAGGGTTTCAAGCTCGGTTTCAAAACTTCAGCTCACAGAGGAGCCGTACTGTCTGTATGCGTAGATGGAGCTCCCACGGCTCTTCCCCACACTGCTGTCCTGTTATTTTCCCTCCGTCTTTTTGTATCCCTTACCTGGGATGATTTTACCCATCTGAAGTCCCTAGCATTCTCCATACTCACTCTCCATATTCATTAGTGAACTAATTCGAGGTAGACGTCTCCAGGAGGGTCAGTGAAAAGGGCTGGTCTTCTTCCCAGGTTCCTCAATGTTTTCAGACCAAATTGGTCATTTTCCTATCATCAGGCTTTTGAAGCAGCAGGTCAGAACTCATTATTCCTGCTGCAGTTAACTGGCTTAGTGATCACTGAAGGTCACTCTTCTTAACTGTGTTCCTAGTGAGATTTGATTTTGCTTTTCCATTTACACACTGTCAGTTTTACTTACAGTATATGACTGAGCAGTACTGGAGCTCCCATCCTTTCAAAACTATATAGACAGTTACCCCAATAGTATGCTCCAGCCTGGGAGTCTCTACCCTAATCCATCAAGTGAAATTCACTAATGTCTGTTGTTCTGTGGCATAGCATGGTGCCTCAGAGTAACAGTGTAGTTGAATGAAACTGTTTGCAGTTAAGATTTCAGGTAGATGAAGAACTGAGTCAGGGAAAGGAAGACAAGCATTAATACAATTGTATAATGGAAGATAGGAAAGCTAGAAAATATTCAAAGTCATGTGATAAAAAATTTTAAGAAGGCAGAAGGGAAGGATGAGATCACAGATAAAAAGATGTAGAATAAGGGAAGATAGAATGGGCCCACTGATTTTGCTTCACTTGATTACTTTTGATACCAGCGTAAGCACATGCTTTTTCTCAAGGCTGTATTACAATAGGAGTCAGTGGCTTCTAGCAATGGGCCCAGCCTGTCGGTGACCTATTGGGTCCCTTTACCTAGGTACTTAAGCTTATTAGAATTTGATAGAAAATGTTAGGTAATTAAAGATTCTTTTTACACCTTGTCTGGCACTGATGAGTTTATTACATTATGGAACAGTTTACTGTCTTAAATATAAAATAGGTTTATAAATGAATTGAAATCACTGACCCAGGTTTAAATAGACCTGATCTAAGTGCTACTTAGCCTGTGTTACAATATGATAAGCAAATGGAATGACCAGTTTTACTTGTAGATACATGTTGTATGCTACTGATGTTCACACATGCGAATTGCTCAGTAAACACATTCCTTTAGAACTCAATATAAAATTGAGTGCTAAAACCAAATTTAGGGTGCTGTAATAAACTTGGTCTAATCCTCATCTGTCCACTGAAGACCAGACCAGATAACTAGAATATTTTTTTAATTTTAGTCTCCCTCAACATGAATGTAGTCTCTCTAATTTGGAGCAGGTTTAAAAGTTTCGATCCTAAACTTAGAAATGGTGTACAGTGGGAATTATTTTTCTCTTATCTAGAATCAGATTGAAGATGTTCCAGGGACTTACACGGTAAGGAGGAGACCATCTCTTAACAGTTTTGGGGTTTGCTAGTTTGTTGGGCAGACTGTCAACTAACACTAAATTTCTGGGCTATGGAGATTTGCTTCTAGTACCAGTAAACATGAATTGCTTCTATGACCCAGTGATATGGCCTTTAAACTACTTTAAGGATTGGCCTGTGATTATAACACTGGGAAGTTAGAATCCCATTACTGTCACAAGAAGGTAATTACTTTGCTTACATTTCTTCATCTGTCAACTAATGGTAATAATGACACTGAGATGAGCTTAGATTATGGATTTGTAGGAGAGACTTTAAGAAAAGAATCCCTTTATAGTTTAATAGGAAAAAAAAGTGTTTTCTCCCTCTTTTTGTTTTTTCATTCCATCTCTTCCTTGAACCCCCACTAGTCCTTGAAACAAATACTTTTCAAGTGATGTTTTCTTTCCTGTCAAGTTCATTTGAAAAATATATTGCAATAATAAAAGCTATGTGAAATCTCCTTCAGTTCAGTTCAGTTCAGTTCAGTCGTGTCCAACTCTTTGCGACCCCATGAATTGCTGCACGCCAGGCCTCCCTGTCCATCACCATCTCCTGGAATTCACTCAGACTCACGTCCATCGAGTCCGTGATGCCATCCAGCCATCTCATCCTCTGTCGTCCCCTTCACCTCCTGCCCCCAATCCCTCCCAGCATCAGAGTCTTTTCCAATGAGTCAACTCTTCGCAGGAGGTGGCCAAAGTACTGGAGTTTCAGCTTTAGCATCATTCCTTCCAAAGAAATCCCAGGGTTGATCTCCTTCAGAATGGACTGGTTGGATCTCCTTGCAGTCCAAGGGACTCTCAAGAGTCTTCTCCAACACCACAGTTCAAAAGCATCGATTCTTCGGCGCTCAGCTTTCTTCACAGTCCAACTTTCACATCCATACATGACCACAGGAAAAACCATAGCCTTGACTAGGCGGACCTTAGTCGGCAAAGTAATGTCTCTGCTTTTGAATATACTATCCAGGTTGGTCATAACTTTTCTTCCAAGGAGTAAGCGTCTTTTAATTTCATGGCTGCAGTCACCATCTGCAGTGATTTTGGAGCCCCAAAAAATAAAGTCTGACACTGTTTCCACTGTTTCCCCATCTATTTCCCATGAAGTGATGGGACCGGATGCCATGATCTTCGTTTTCTGAATGTTGAGCTTTAAGCCAACTTTTTCGCTCTCCTCCTTCACTTTCATCAAGAGGCTTTTTAGCTCCTCCTCACTTTCTGCCATAAGGGTGGTGTCATCAGCATATCTGAGGTTATTGATATTTCTCCCGGCAATCTTGATTCCAGCTTGTGTTTCTTCCAGTCCAGCGTTTCTCATGATGTACTCTGCATATAAGTTAAATAAGCAGGGTGACAATATACAGCCTTGACGTACTCCTTTTCCTATTTGGAACCAGTCTGTTGTTCCATGTCCAGTTCTAACTGTTGCTTCCTGACCTGCATACAGATTTCTCAAGAGGCAGGTTAGGTGGTCTGGTATTCCCATCTCTTTCAGAATTTTCCACAGTTTATTGTGATCCACACAGTCAAAGGCTTTGGCATAGTCAATAAAGCAGAAATAGATGTTTTTCTGGAACTCTCTTGCTTTTTCCATGATCCAGCGGATGTTGGCAATTTGATCTCTGGTTCCTCTGCCTTTTCTAAAACCAGCTTGAACATCAGGGAGTTCACGGTTGACGTATTGCTGAAGCCTGGCTTGGAGAATTTTGAGCATTACTTTACTAGCATGTGAGATGAGTGCAATTGTGTGGTAGTTTGAGCATTCTTTTGGCATTGCCTTTCTTTGGAATTGGAATGAAAACTGACCTTTTCCAGTCCTGTGACCACTGCTGAAATCTCCTTATAGGAAAAAAAATGGTAAAAAAAAATAATAATAATAATTGTTTTCATTGTATTTGTTATGGAATTTTCTTATTTTCTCAGAGATTATTTTTATAAATTCTTTGACTTTGAAGATGCTTCTTGTTCCATCGCTCATTTATGTCTGACACTTTGTGACCCCATGGATTGCAGCATGCCAGGCCTCCTTGTCCATCACAAACTCCCAGTAGCTTGCTCAAACTCATGTCCATCGAGTCCGACTTGTCCTCTGCCGCCCTCTTCTCCTCCTGCCTTCAGTCTTTCCCAGCATCAGGGTCTTTTCCAGTGAGTCAGTTCTTTGCATCAGGTGGCCACAGTATTGGAGCTTTGAGTTTTAGGGCTCAGGTAAATTTGAAAAATGGAAGTATATATTTTCCGGAGAGTGGATTTTCTTCTTTACATCCTACAGGTACATTCCTCAATGAAAGTTTCACAGACTTTCTACCTGCTGCCTTCCATACAGAGAGATGGAGTCAGAAGCAAAGACTGATACATTTCTAAGAGATGAGGAGGGTTTCCTTTTGGAACTAATTTTAAGAATGGAATCTTAGGCAATTCTGAAGCTATAGGAGAGGCTGAAAACGTGCAGAAGCAGCATTTCCTAATAGCACATGAGCTACTGGGGAAGCCCCCAAATAAATACAGTACCCTCAAATATGGGGTGATAGTTCATGTTACAGAGAGCTCATTTGTCAGCTTTCTTATGCCTGTGTTGAAGACACTGTGATAGCCTGTGCAACTTACACTCAGGAATGTCCAAAGTATAGTGTGAAGATATTTTGTATTAAGTTCAGTTCACCTGAGAACTACCACTGGAAAGAAAGTTTGGAGGCCTCTGAAGAGAGCAGCGGAAAGAAGCTTTTCCATCCTTCACGGAACCAAATGAATCCTTGGTTATGGTTGAGAAAACAAGGAATTCAAAGCAGAAGTATTTGGGAAGCACGCCATGTATCAGAACATTGCAAGTTCTATATGGAAGGAGGTGGTGATGCTTATAAGACACAATTCACTCAGTACACAGAGAAGGTACCTCCAAACACAGAAATGTGCAAGAAAGATAATGCTGCTGAAGGAGAGGGTCCAAGCTATGAGAAGACACCTCAGAAAAAAGTTTAAAATAAGAGGTGGTGGGACTTCCCTGGCAGTCCAGTGGTTAAGACTTCACACTTCCACTGCAGTGGGCACAGGTTTGATCCCTGGTCGGGGAACTAAGATCCCACATGCCATGAGGCATGGCCAAAAAAAATAGAAAGATGTAGAACTATCTCAAAATATCTATTGCTCTGAAGATCAGGTAATTCAGAAAGCAAGTTTCCTCCAGGATTTGGAGTGGGCTAGTGAAAGTTCGACCAAAATATCACATTATGAAGGATTTTGAAGATAAGGGCAATCAACTTACTGACCAAGAAGGTGAAAATAAATACATTTAAAATTTACCGCAATTTCCATTTTTGGTTTTCAGAAATAATTTTTTTTTTTAAGTTAGGGCAAAAAAAAAAAGGTCTTCCCTGGTAGTCCAATGGTTAAGACTCCAGGCTCTCAGTACAGGGAGCCCAGGTTTGATCCCTTGTCAAGAAACTAGATGCTGCATTCAACAAGTAAGCCCCAGATATGGGCTTCTGGGTTCTACTGTTCTTTGGCAAATCTCATCACTACTGATGGCTTGTGAGGTGGCTGTTAGCCTTTCACTTGGCTTCTCTCGGCTTCAGTTTCTACAGAGTGAACTGGGTGATTCTCAAGCTTACTTTCTGTTCTAAGCATTCTCTGATTTTATGCAATCCTGATGCTAAGTTCTGAGGAGTTATCTTAGAATAAAAGAGAAAATAGCTGAATCCAAGGCTGTTGAAAGATAGTGAAACTTATTTGGAACACAAACCTCAATTCAGTTCTCAAATATTTACAAAAGAGTATAGAACAATCACTCAAATTGAAAATTTTAATTCTGTTACTTAATTTTTACTGTCTTTCTACTTTCTGTTAGCATGTCAGTCTGCCAAATACCCGGAGAAGGCAATGGCACCCCACTCCAGTACTCTTGCCTGGAAAATCCTATGGATGGAGGAGCCTGGAAGGCTGCAGTCCGTGGGGTCGCTGAGGGTTGGACACTACTGAGTGACTTCACTTTCACTTTTCACTTTCATGCACTGGAGAAGGAAATGGCAACCCACTCTAGTGTTCTTGCCTGGAGAATCCTAGGGATGGGGGAGCCTGGTGGGCTGCCGTCTATGGGGTCGCACAGAGTCGGACACAACTGAAGCGACCTAGCAGCAGCAGCAGCTGCCAAATACCAAAGTCCATTTGTTTTCTTATATGGATTGTTTTGAATGATGTGATAAAGATATTTTAATTACCAATAGATATGCTTTCCTATAGTCAGAAATTTTAAAATAATGTTTTAACAGGGGGACATCTGAAGAACAAGTAATTGCTTTCTCGTGTACTTTATATTGAAACACTGATACAGAACATTCGATTTATTCCTGCTCATCTTCAGAATCTATTTAGCATGAATAAAAGCAGTATAGTGTCTCCACGGGGCTTCCCAAGTGGCTTGGTGGTAAAGAATTCGCCTGCTGATGCAGAAGATGCAAATTCAATTCCTGGGTCTGGGAGATCCCCTGGAGAAGGAAATGACAATCTAGTATTCTTGCTTGGGAAATCCCAAGGACAGAGGAGCCTGGCAGGCTACAGTCCATGGGGTCCCAAAGAGTCAGACATGACTGAGCACACACACAGTGAACAGTGAACTGTTTCCATATAGTAGCATGTCTTGAATTTTGCTTTAATTGCTTTTCTTCCTTTTAACAAGAAAAGTTCTGTAGAAATCTTTAGACTCCTTTAACTATGGGTTAGTCACATTTTGACCTCGAAAATAATTATCTGATGATTTAGCAAAGCATTATAAAGATGGTAAGCAGAACAAGTTAAAATCAGAAAATGAGAAATTTCAGGTCTGTAGAGTAATTTTAATCACTGCTGCACTATCTGCCAATATATATTTGCCTAGCTAAATTGAGTTTCCTTATTGTAGCTGACCTGTACTGTAAGATGACCTGGATTCCTATGTCATCTTTTTTTTAATAATTTTTTTTTAATTTGAAGGATAATTGCTTTGCAACATTGTGTTAGTTTTTGCTGTACAACCACATGAATCAGCTGTGTGTGTGCACTCAGTCATGTCCGACTCTTTGCAACCCCATGGACTGTAGCCTACCGGGTTTCTCTGTCCATAGAATGTTCCATGAAAGAGTAGTAGAGTGGGTTGCCATTTCCTGCTCCAGGGGGATCTTCCCAACTCAGGGATCGGGCCCGAGTCTGTTGCGTCTCCTATATTGGCAGTCAGATTCTTTACCGCTGCACCACCTGGGAAGCCGATGCATACATATATCCCCTACCTCTTGAGTCTCCCTCCCATCCCCACCTTGCCCATTCCACCACTCTAGGTCATCACAGAGCACCGAGCTGAGCTCCCTGTGATTTACCAAAGCTTCATACTAGCTATTGATTTTACACATGGTGGTGTTTATAGTTCAGTGTTTCCCAGTCCATCCCACCCTCTCCTTCCCCTGCTGTGTCTACCACTCCATTCTCTACGTCTTTCATCCACATAGCTGCCCGTCATTTTGCCTGTGTGTCCACTCCCTGGCGCTGGTGCCCTCTGCTCCCCAACTCTATTCTGATTCTTGAGCTTCTTCCTCAGCCTCATTCCCTATCCCCAATCATTTCTCTTTAACTGGAAGCTGACTGTCTTCCCTGAAGCCCTGCCAAGTGGTTGTCCTTCATACCTGTTGCGGGATGAACAAGAAAATGGGGACCATCGTCATACAGCCACAAGGAAATAAATTCCCCTAATTACCAGAATGAGCCAGGAAGTAGGTTCTTCCGAAGAGTCTCCATGTGTGACTGCGGCTCAGCCTGCATCTTGGCTTCAGTCCTCTGAGACCCTGAGTAGAGGATCTGGTTTGGCTTCCCATCTGTAGGAGGTGGTAATGGGTGGTGGTGTAATTACTGGGTTTGTGGTGTGCAGGCAAAGAAGCAACAGTTAGAACTGGACACGGAACAACAGACTGGTTCCAAATCGGGAAAGGAGTGCATCAAGGCTGTACATTGTCACCCTGCTTACTTAACTTATATGCAGATACATCATGAGAATTGCTGAGCTGGAAGAAGCACAATGCTGGGAGAAATATCAATAACCTCAGATATGCTGATGACACCACCCTTATGGCAGAAAGTGAAGAAAGATCAAAGAGCCTCTTGATGAAAGTGAAAGAGGAGAGTGAAAAGGTTGGCTTAAAGCTCAACATTCAGAAAACGAAGATCATGGCATTCAGTCCCATCACTTCATGACAAATAGATGGGGAAACAGTGGAAACAGTGGCTGACTTTCTTCTTTTGGGCTCCAAAATCACTGCAGATGGTGATTGCAGCCATGAAATTAGAAGATGTTTATGCCTTGGAAGGAGAGTTATGACCAACCTAAACAGCATATTAAAAAGTAGAGACATTACTTTGCCAAGAAAGGTCCGTCTAGTCAAGGCTATGGTTTTTCCAGTGGTCATGTATGGATGTGAGACTTGGACAGTAAAGAAAGCTGAGTGCCAAAGAATTGATGCTTTTGAACTGTAGTGTTGGAGAAGACTCTTGAGAGTCCGTTGGACTGCAAGGAGATCCAACCAGTCCATCCTAAGGGAGATCAGTTCTGGGTGTTGATTGGAAGGACTGATGTTGAAGCTTAAACTCCAATACTTTGGCCACCTGATGTGAAGGGCTGGCTCATTTGAAAAGATCTGGATGCTGGGAAAGATTGAGGGCAGGAGGAGAAGGGGACGACAGCGGATGAGATGGTTGGATGGCACCACCGACTCAATGGACATGAGTTTGGGTAAACTCCGGGAGTTGGTGATGGACAGGGAGGCCTGGCATGCTGTGATTTATGGGGTCGCAAAGAGTCGGACACAACTGAGTGACTGAACTGAACTAAACTGAATACTCCTCAGCTTGGTTGTATCATCAGTAAAATGGGATATAATGATCTTAGCCTCACATTGCTACTCCAAGTATTGAATGAGATTATCATGAGAGCATGGAGCACAGTGTCTCCTACAGAGAATTTCTTCATCTTTGTTAGCTTCAGCCATGAGATGGAGAGAGAGTCCCTCAGTAGAGACACAATGAGACAAGGTTGCAGTACCCAGCTTCTGAAGTCAAAACTTCACGTCTTGGAATATTATCTCATATATTTATTAACTGTAACTTTGAACAAGTTATTTAGTCTAAGCTCTAGGTGTGTATATATATATATATTCAATGGCTAATTATATCTGCCTTAAAATGGAAACTTGTGAACACCAAATAATAGATATGTAATGTGCTTTGGAGATCAGCCCTGGGATTTCTTTGGAAGGAATGATGCTAAAGCTGAAACTCCAGTACTTTGGCCGCCTCATGCAAAGAGCTGGCTCATTGGAAATTCCTTGTCTTTTTAGCTCTTACTTCTTTTGGATGAATAGTCTGCAAAGGGGCTGGTTTACATAATAGGTATTTGCAAGTTCAAAGATAGAATTGAGACAAGCAGAGAAACCTAACTACACATATTCAAGGGCTGGGCATGTCTTTGAAAGGCTGATGTCTTGGCACAAGCAGTATATGACCTTCTGGAGAAGGGAATGGCTACCCACTCCAGTAATGAGCCAACGTTTAGCCACTTTTGGTACTTGCCTGTGGCCCTGGAAAATGAGAGTTAATCCCCTGATTCAGCATTTGCCCAGGGTCTCTGGGGTGTACCTGTGAACCAGGCGGGGTGGTGGAGGTAATTAAGAAGGCAAATATACTATCTGCCTCCATGTTGCTGCCTGAGAAGGTATTTCATTTATTTTCAGAACACAGTCTGTCTTGAAGTTAAAATGAAGGTCACAAAATATTCCCTTTGGGAGTGTATGACTTGCGACTTAAGAGTGTGATCTCTGGAGTTCGAACTTTGGCTTTGTTTTTTACTCATGGTGTTGGACAAGTTATTTTACCTGTTTATTCCATGGTTCCTCCTCTATAAAATAGGAGTTCATAGTAGAATTTGCATCATTGGATTGATTGTTGAGAGGACTAAATGAGCTAATACATGTATAAATCTCTTAGGACAATAAATGTTAGTTATGCTTACCAAGATAAGTATTGTTTTATTACAACGTGATGTGGTTTGTGAATAAAATAGAAATGTCCTTAGATCAGAGTGCAAGAGCTAGCAAATTATGATTTGCAGGTCATATCCACCCCCCCCCCCATCTTTTTATGTTTTTTCCTGTAAACCTCATGGGAAACCAAGTGAAAAAATTATTTGTTTGGCTCTGCTGGTCTTAGTGCAGCATGCAGGCTCTTGGGTCTTTGATGTAGCATATGGCACCTAGTTTCCTGACCGGGGATTGAACCCAGGACCCCTGCATTGAGGCTTAACCACTGGATGACCAGGAAGTCCCTCTCCACTTGTTTTTATAAATGAAATTTTATTGGAACACAGTTGCAGTTATTCATTTACTCACTGCCTATGGCTGCTTTCATGCTACGTTGGTAGCTGAGTATACNCTGACCGGGGATTGAACCCAGGACCCCTGCATTGAGGCTTAACCACTGGATGACCAGGAAGTCCCTCTCCACTTGTTTTTATAAATGAAATTTTATTGGAACACAGTTGCAGTTATTCATTTACTCACTGCCTATGGCTGCTTTCATGCTACGTTGGTAGCTGAGTATACCTGTGATGGAGATCTTATGGCTACAGGCCCTGAATAATTACTATCTGGCTCCTGATGGAAAAATTTTGCTGACTCCTGGATAGACAGCTACTACTAACATATTCTTCTCAAAGGGAAAAGTTGGCATAGAAATTATTTATTCTGGGGAAATATGTTTTTATTCACACATTTGCACTCTGTCAAGTGACATATTATGCACTGCAAACAAGGGCAGCTCAGAAGACCTTGGAAGGTCTGCTTTGTGCTCTCCCTGCCCCCACCAGTTCTGCTTACGGAATAAAATTTTGCTGACTCCTGGATAGACAGCTACTACTAACATATTCTTCTCAAAGGGAAAAGTTGGCATAGAAATTATTTATTCTGGGGAAATATGTTTTTATTCACACATTTGCACTCTGTCAAGTGACATATTATGCACTGCAAACAAGAGCAGCTCAGAAGACCTTGGAAGGTCTGCTTTGTGCTCTCCCTGCCCCCACCAGTTCTGCTTACGGAAGCAACGTGCATGAGGTGATGCTACTAACCTACTTTCGGCAGAATAAATATCCTGTTATTTTCCAGTAATATTAATGAGTGTTTATGCTTCCAGCCGCAGTTACAGAATTGAACTCTCTCTCATCCTTGACTTTTCTCAGACCATGATAAAATCAGGCATTGGCTATCATTTCTATAAATAACCAAACTTTATTTGGTAAAAGGAATGAAGTTACTTCTTAAAAAAAAAGAGATGTATTTCATGTTTCTGTTCCTTCTTCTTTTTTTTTTTTTAAACAAAATGAATAGTTCAACATATAATAAATGCTGGAGAGGATGTGGAGAAAAAGGAACCCCTTCCACTGCTGGGCTTCCCTGGTGGCTCAGAGGTTAAAGCGCCTGCCTCCAATGTGGGAGATCCAGGTTCGATCCCTGGGTCGGGAAGTTCCCCTGGAGAAGGAAATGGTAACCCACTCCAGTATTCTTGCCTGGAAAATCCCATGGACGGAGAAGCCTGGTAGGCTACAGTCCACGGGGT
>SJYX01018620.1:5374-36526 GCA_006410675.1 Oreotragus oreotragus | reverse complement strand
ACCAAGGACAACTGATGGGTGTTGATATCCCTCCTGACCATTTCAGAGAGTGTTTATTCGCAAACAGTCACTGCCCAGAACCTTTCATGGGTGAGATGGAAGGATTTGATTGGGTCTCTTCTGCTTACTTCCCAAGCAAATTGCTTTTCCATATGCCAAAAATGCTTTTCTTCTTGGCCAAATATAACAGATTTTTACTCTCATTTATTCAGTAAAAATTGCCTCCAGTTTTCCGGAGCTTGTCTTGCATCCTTTCCTAGTTTCCAATGCAGATGAAGCCCCATGATTATTTCTGAGTAATATCTGCCGGATTTTAGAGGTAAGAAGTTAGATGCGTGTAAAGTGGTTATCTTTCTTAAAAGTTTGAAAATGTATTTTAGAAACTGGAAAATACTAATAACCTATTTCTGTCAGTCTTGACCCTATTCTAGTGGTCATCTAGGTTTTATTAATACATCTGTAGAGTCACTTTTGACTGTCTTCTTCCTCCCTGTAGCAAAGCAGCCCCCACGTTTTTAAAACACCACCTGCAGTTCAGTCTCTCTTTACGAGTTACTCCGTGGCCAAGCTCTTCTCTTTAGTGGGATCCCACTTTCCGATTTGTCCCAACCCTGCTCCCCAACAGCCATCTATCCTACACACCCCTGAAGTTAATCCTCCTAAAACATTTCAAACCACCAGTGACTCCCATGTTCAACTGGATCAAGTTAAAATGCTCGTAGGTTTCTCACTCTCTGATTTCTTCATGTAGAAACAACCTTATTTCGATCACTCCCTGACACAGAGCATCATCACCTTCAGCATGATCCCAGAGACACATAGTGCTCAATTCCAGCCCCACGCCTGTCTCAAACGCCCCCCATCCCCTGTGAGACTGCGAACACCTGGAAGTGAGGGTCAAGGCTGCTTACCTTCACAAGGTCACAATATGAAACAAATGCTGTTTTGAATCTTTCACATCTTTTCTAATCCAGCACCACACCATCGTCTGTGACGTCTGTTACAAATACCCAGGCTTATCCATTGATCCAAGTGCCTGCTTTTTATAATTATTTTTTAAAGTTTTTTCTTTGGGACATAATGCAGATCAATATTTCATAAATGCTTTATTGATGATGAAAATAAAGAGTATTCTCTGCAGGATGCAAAGATCAATATATACACATTTACACATACTGCCTTATTAATTATATTGTTCAGGACCTACATAACATTTTTTTCCTATTTGATTAAAAAAATATGCTTTATAGTCTTCTACTACTATTGTAATTCTGTTAATTTCTCCCTGCCTTTCTAAAACTCTTTTCTTTGCCTATTCCAATGATAACTGTATCCATCTGTGTCCAGTCAGATAAGCAGAAAAACTCTTGAGTGTTGGAATGAAGCACTCAGTGATGACACATGATGATATAAAAGGAAAGGGATACCAGGTGCCCGTTAAGAGGTAGAAAAGAATGTAGAATTGGGAGGAATGATGGGATGTTAATACCACTGCAAAAATCAGGAGTCCAGAGAAATATTATTTTCAGAATAGCACATGGAGACTTAATTAGAAGTCTCAGATAGAATAAAGGAAGAAACTTAGAATTCTTAACTATATTGGGAGAAAGGGCAAGAAAGCAGGGAAGGTGTGAACTACATAAATCCCTAGAAAGGTAAAAAGTCTGTGGACTATATATAACATTGATAAATTAAAGAAAATCAAGGGACTTCCGGGTGGTCCAGAAGCTGACTGCTACTGCTGCTGCTAAGTCGCTTCAGTTGTGTCCAACTCTGNTGGTGTGCTGCGATTCATGGGGTCGCAAAGAGTCGGACACGACTGAGTGACTGAACTGAACTGAACATGGCAAAAGGAACTCCACAGATGGGATTAAATTAAGGATCTTGAGGTGGGTTATCTAGGTGGGTTCAGGGTAATCACAAAGGTCTTTATAAGTGGGAGGCAAGACACCAAGGGAAAAGGAGATGTGACTACAGAAAGAGATGTTAAAGTGATGTGTTCTGAAGACAGAGGAAGAGGCACAAACCAAGGAAAGCAGTTTACCTCTAGAAAGAAGTCAGAAATGGTAAGAAAACAGATTCTTCCCTAAAGCCTCTGGAAGAAACACAGCCCTCCAAAACCTTGATTTTAGACTTGTTACCACCAAAATTATAAAATAATAAATTTGTGTTGTTCTAAGCCATTACGTTTGTGATCATCTGTTACAAAAGCAGTAGGGAACTAGTATGCCTACTATTCGGGAGAAGGCAATGGCACCCCACTCCAGCACTCTTGCCTGGAGAATCCCATGGACGGAGGAGCCTGGTGGGCTGCAGTCCATGGGGTCGCTAGGAGTCAGACACAACTGAGCGACTTCACTTTCACTTTTCACTTTCATGCATTGGAGAAGGAAATGGCAACCCACTCCAGTATTCTTGCCTGGAGAATCCCAGGGACAGGGGAGCCTGGTGGGCTGCCGACTATGGGGTCGCAGAGAGTCAGGCATGACTGAAGTGACTTAGCAGCAGCAGCAGCTTGCCTACTATTCACTGGTTAACTGAATGGTTAAATGAAAGCATGCACATCCAATGCTTTCTATATAGCATGCTCCTGCTTTTATTGCTGATATAAACTGAGCTACCTGTTGGCTTCCTGCCTGACCTTTGGACAACTGCAAAGAGCCAATGGGCTTCCTTTGGGGCAGGACATTGGGCCACCTGCTCCCCTCACCTTGGAAAGGGCTCTTTAACTGCATCCAGACCAGTATCAAGTGGTCTTTGGCAGGCTGAAAAATAAATATCACCTCTTTCTTTTAAGACATAGGATAAACTGATGTCAGATGGTGATTATCTCTGAGAGGTGGGATTTTCACTTTTATATTATGCTTCTCTGTTTTTATAATTTTTTACACTAAATGCATATTTTTGTAATGAGAAAAATAAAATAATTTTCATTCTGGAAAAAAAAATCCTCTCTTACCTAGGCTTTCAAAATACAATTCTACGTTCAAGGATGGTTTTATTTCTGGAAAACAAACCAACAATTTACAAGAACCATATTTTCAAAGGAAATACATATTAAGATAAGAATGGAATGTTATATGGGATTAGGTTAAATGTTTTTCTCTGACTGTCTCCTCTGATTGCAGTCAGCATCCACTGTTGCATGACAGCACTGCACATTGTGAAAAGATGGGCAAACAGATCCTGACCAAGCAATGCAGGACCCTGGTCTTACCAAGAATGCCTGCCCCATTATCTTTGTATTAGTTTATTTAAGGGGTCAGCAGACTTTTTCTGCAAAGGAGAGATAGTAAATTATTTCAGACTTTGCAGGCTATACAATCTCTGTCATAGCTACACAGCTCTGTAACAATAGTGTGAAGGTAGCCATCCACAAGATGTAACAGTGAGACTGTGTTCCAATAAAACTTTATTTATATACACAGTAAACTTTTTAAAAAATTTTAGTTTTAATTGGAGGATAATTGCTTTACAATATTGTGTTGGTTTCTGCCTTATATTGATGTGAATCAGCCATAAGCTGATGTCCCCTCCCTCTTGAAGCTACCTTCCACTTCCCACCCCATCCCACACCTCTAGATTGTCACAGAGTACTAGTTTTGACCTCCCTGTATCACACTGCAAATTCTCACTGGTTATCTATTTTACATATGGTATGTATTATACGTAATTTTCATGTTTCACAAAATACCATTCATCTTTTGCCAGTCTTTAGTTTATGTCATTTTTATAGAGTTCAGAGTAGGTTTTTATTCTCAACCACATAACATGGAGTTTTCATTATAAAAATATAGCTCTATTATTTTTAGAAACACACATTAAAGCCACTGCTTTAGGTTGTTATTGTACATAATCTATGATAATGCCTAAATATTTAAAATCTTTACATTAAAGTCACTAATTGCCACTTCCAGTTTTTGGTTCAGCATAAAATGAGCATGGAAGTTGTCACTCCAAACTAACAAATAAAAGTCTAAACAGACTGAAAAATCAACAGCCTTTCTAGGATCCATAAGATAGTTGAGGACAAGGGCAAACCGCTGCCTCCAAAACTGGAGAGACAGACAGGCAGGCACGGAGTCATGGCTTACTGAAACAGAGACTACAAAGCGATAACCTCTTTGGGAATCAGGGCTGGGGTGGGAAAACCTAACTGTAATTGATCAGTTGCTGGAGGATTCATGTGGACAACTCCAAAAAATCCAGGGGGTCTCAGGCATGTGGGAGGGGGCAGGGAACTCAATTTTGTGAGATTTACTTCCAGAAGTTTGATTGGGTTCTTACAGTAAATACTAAAGAAAAAATTCCTGTGCTTTCAGCAGGGGAAAGTGAAAAGGAATCATTTTTAAATACAATAGTTCATTCAGCAAGAATACTAGTTGGGTTGTCATTTCCTTCTCCAGGGATCTTCCAGACTCAGGGATCAAACACGTATCTCCAGCATTGGCAAGCGGGTTCTTTACCACTGAACCACCAGGGAAGCCTGTTTGGCTAGCAATATGTTTAACCACTCGCTCAGTCGTGTCTGACTCTTTGCGACCCCATGGACTGTAGCCTATCAGGATCCTCCATCCATGGGATTTTCCAGGCAAGAATGTTGGAGTGGATTGCCATTTCCTTCTCCAAGGGATCTTCCCGACCCAGGAATCGAACCTGGATCTCCCGCATTGCAGGCAGATGCTTTACCGTCTGAGCCACCAGGGAAGCCAGCTAGCAATAAAAAATTGCAAGGCATACTAAAAGTTGAAAGACACAATATGGCTATCCAAAGCAGGCATCAGAAGCAGACATGACAGGGATGTTGGAATTTAAAACACCTGTGGTTAATATGCTGAGGGCTCTAATGGTTAGAGCTTTGCCCTTGGGTGTGGGGTATCTCCTCACAGCTGTTCCAATGCTGCGCAGCCGCTCCAGCACCTACCCTCTTGCTGGGGTTTCTCTGACTTTGGACGTGGGGTATCTCCTCACAGCCGCTCCAGTGAAGTGCAGCCGCAGCTCCCAACCTTGGACGTGGAGTATCTCCTCATGGCCGCTCCAGCGAAGCACAGCCACCACTCTGTGTGGTCCTACATGCCGCTATGAGCCATGCTGTGTAGGGCCACCCAAGACGGGCAGGTCATGGTGGAGAGGTCTGACAAAATGTGGTCCACTGGAGAAGGAAATGGCAAACCACTTCAGTATTCTTGCCTTGAGAACCCATGAACAATATGAAAAGGTAAAAAGATGTAATGCTGAAGGATGAACTCCCCAGGTCAGTAGGTGCACAATATGCTACTGGAGATCAGTGGAGAAATAACTCCAGGAAGAATGAAGAGACAGAGACAAAGCAAAAACACCCAGTTGTGGATGTGACTGGTGATAGAAGCAAGGTCCAATGCTGTAAAGAGCAATACTGCATAGGAAACTGGAATGTTAGGTCCATGAATCAAGGCAAATTGGAAGGGGTCAATCAGGAGATGGCAAGAGTGAAATCACCATTTTAGGAATCAGCAAACTAAAATGGACGGGAATGGGTGAATTTAACTCAGATGACCATTATATCTACTACTGTGGGCAAGAGTCCCTTAGAAGAAATGGAGTACCATCACAGTCTACAAAAGAGTCCAACATGCAGTACTTGGATGCAATCTCAAAAACAACAGAATGATCTCTGTTCATTTTCAAGGCAAACCATTCAATATCACGGTAATTCAACTCTATGCCCCTACCAGTAATGCTGAAGAAGCTGAAGGTGAACAGTTCTATGAAGACCTACAAGACCTTTTAGAGCTAACACCCCAAAAAGATGTCCTTTTCATTATAGGGGACTGGAATGCAAAAGTAGAAAGTCAAGAAACACCTGGAGTAACAGGCAAATTAGGCCTTGGAGTACAGAATGAACCAGGGCAAAGGCTAATAGAGTTTTGCCAAGAGAACACACTGCTCATAGCAAACACCCTCTTTCAACAACACAAAAGAAGAGTCTACACATAGACATCACCAGATGGCAATACCAAAATCAGACTGATTATATTCTTTGCAGCCAAAGATGGAGAAGCTCTATACAGTCAGCAAAAACAAGACCGGGAGCTGACTGTGACTCAGATAATGAACTCCTTATTGCCAAATTCAGACTTAAAGTGAAGAAAGCAGGGAAAACCACTAGACCATTCAGATATGGCCTAAATCAAATCCCTTATGATTATACAGTGGAAGTGAGAAATTGATTCAAGGGATTAGATCTGATAGACAGAGTGCCTGATGAACTATGGACAGAGGTTCATGACATTATACAGGAGACAGGGATCAAGACCATCCCCAAGAAAAAGAAATGCAAAAAAGCAAAATGGCTACCTGAGGAGGCCTTACAAATAGCTGGAAAAGAAGAGAAGTGAAAAGCAAAGGAGAAAAGGAAAGATATACGTATTTGAAAGTAGAGTTCCAAAGAAAAGCAAGGAGAGATAAGAAAGCCTTCTTCAGTGATCAGGGCACAGCAATAGAGGAAAACAATAGAATGGAAAAGACTAGAGATCGCTTTGAGAAAATTAGAGATAGCAAAGGAACATTTCATGCAAAGATGGGCTCAATAAAGGACAGAAATGGTAGGGACCTAACAGAAGCAGAAGATATTAAGAAGAGGAGGCAAGAATACACAGAAGAACTATACAAAAAAGATCTTCATGACCAAGATAATCATGATGGTGTAATCATTCACTTAGAGCCAGACATCCTGTAATGTGAAGTCAAGTGGGCCTTAGGAAGCATCACTACAAACAAAGCTAGTGGAGGTGATGGAATTCCAGTTGAGCTCTTTCAAATCCTAAAAGATGATGCTGGGAAAGTGCTGCATTCAATCTATCAGCAAATTTGGAAAACTCAGCAGTGGCTATAGGACTGGAAAAGGTCAGTTTTCATTCCAATCCCAAAGAAAGGCTATGCCAAAGAATGCTCAAACTACTGCACAATTGCGTTCATCTCACATGCTAGTAAAGTAACGCTCAAAATTCTCCAAGCCAGGCTTCAACGGTACGTGAACTGTGAACTTCCAGATGTTCAAGCTTGTTGTAGAAAAAGCAGAGGAACCAGAGATCAAATTGCCAACATCCGTTGGACTATAGAAAAAGCAAGAGAGTTCTAGAAAAAAACATCTATTTCTGCTTTATTAACTATGCCAAAGCCTTTGACTGTGTGGATCACCACAAACTGTGGAAAATTCTTGTTGTTGAACAACTCACAAATCTTCTTTAAAAAAAAAAAAAAAACAGTTCAGGTTACAGTCACTTTCACAAATAAGACATTTATAAACCACGAGGTGGAGAGGTCATACTCGGGGAAGCTCCACACTTTATGTGCTACTCGGAGATTCGATAATCAGTCTTGGATCAAGTAACTCTCTCCAAAAACGGTTATCCTCTTCTGCATCACAGCATACTCCACTACCTCAGCTCCATTTTCGTTGTGATAAACCAAATCAAATTTCCCAGGTTCTTTCATAGCAGGTAAGGATGAAAGAATTTCTTTGTCTACTTGCTGGCTCTCCAGGTTATGGCTTAATATTCTTCCTTCCTTGTAGTCAGAGACATCAGAATAATTGGATGTTAGTTCCAAAAGCTTAAATGCAATCTTTTCTCCAACTTGAGGGGCAGCTGCTAACAGTGGTAAGAGACTGTAGTCCTTCTTGTGTGTCTCTATGGGATTCTGGATGATGGTAGATGAGTTTGTCACCATTTCATTCAACTGTTGTTGCTTCTGATAGTGGGCGTTTCTATTTAAAACATAGGGAACAGCATGCTCTCGTCCTCAACCTCTCTGCCGTAGACCTCGGCCCCTCGCTCCCTTCCAGGAAAGAAGGTCCTCTCTTCTGCCCCAACCTCTTCCCAAACTGGCGGGGAAAGTCATGTTGGGAGGAGGACAGAGGACTGTTTGAGTCCGACTGCTTCCACCCAGAGGCGTTTGGAGCCTGTGATGATGGCCCTGGACAATCCTACAAAGAGGCCTACAGTCTTTAAGAACTCTGCAGTACACTCTGGGGTGCTTTTTGGCATCACGCATTGATCGTCTGGCTCTGAACTAGAGTCTGAACAAGAAGATGATGTTCTGGAGGTCTTGCCCTTGACAGGGACAGAGGTAAAACCAGGTTTTGGAGCCACTTTGTTTGCAGCTGTGGTTTTCACAGAGGATCCGTCCTTTGACACATCAGGTGATATTTTCTAGGAGGAATGTCTCACCTCCAAGATGACGTTGCTGAGACCATCACTGATTGGTTCGTAGTAAGACTCAGACTCCGAGGAGGGATCAGGACTGCGTTTTGTACGGACGACAAAGCCACCTTTCCTGTTGGCTTCCACAAGGCTTTTTCTAGCAGGAAGAGCTTTAGGGCTGCACTTCTGGATGGTCCACTCTTTCACAGACTGTGCTTTAGAAGACTTGGGAGTCTTGGCATGTTTTTTGTATTCACGTTTCTCCTTTTTCTTTGGTGACTTTTTTGCAGTCTCCCCATCATCGACCTCCACTGCATCACATGTGGCTTTGTTTTCCCTCTTGTTTTTTTTACTCACACTCTGGTCTGTGGCGGCTTTCTGTTCTAAATCCAAGGTCTTCTCACTGTTATTGTTCTCATGCCTCTTCCAATGCTTCTTTGAATTTCTGTAGTCTAGGTCAGTTTCTTCATCTTCGTCCAACTTAAATGCCTGCTTCTTTGCTTTTCTAGGTAATAAACGAGTACTATCCCCATTACTCGGAGAAGGCAATGGCATCCCACTCCAGTACTCTTGCCTGGAAACTCCCATGGACGGAGGAGCTTGGTAGGCTACAGTCCATGGGGTCGCTGAATCAGACACGACTGAGGGACTTCCCTTTCACTTTTCACTTTCATGCATTGGCAAAGGAAATGGCAATCCACTCCAGTGTTCTTGCCTGGAGAATCCCAGGGATGGCGGAGCCCAATGGGCTGCCGTCTGTGGGGTCGCACAGAGTTGGACACGACTGAAGCGACTTAGCAGCAGCAGCAGCATCCCCATTACTAACTGTTACAGGACTCTCAGCAATTCCTTTCTCTTCTAATTTAACACAGGCACGCGCTCTCAGCTGGAGGCAATAGCGCTCCCTCCAAGTAGAGGCCCAGGAGGGCCCCGGAACTGAAGCCGAAATGCTGGCGGATCAGACTGATGAGGTCCGTGATGAGTTGGCATCTGTTCAGGTCGATGAGAAGCCGGAAAGACATGCAGTGCAGGGCGCCGGGCGGTGGGTAATCGAATTGAAGCCATAGCCTAACCGTCTTGAAGGCTGCCATCTTGCTCGATGCCTGGAAAATTCTTAAAGAGATGGGACTGACCTCCCTCTTGAGAAATCTGTATGCAGGTCAGGAAGCAACAGTTAGAAATGGACATGGAACAACAGACTGGTTTCAAATAGGGAAAGGAGTACATCAAGGCTGTATATTGTCACCCTGCTTATTTCACTTATATGCAGAGTCCATTATGAGAAACACCAGGCTAGATGAAGCACAAGCTGAAATCAAGATTGCCAGGAGAAAAATCAATAATCTCAGATATGCAGATGACACCACCCTTATGGCAGAAAGTAAAGAAGAACTAAAGAGCCTCTTGATGAAAGAGGAGAGTGAAAAAGTTGGCTTAAAACTCAACATTCAGAAAACAAAGATCATGGCATATGGTCCCATCACTTCATGGCAAATAGATGGGGAAGAAGTAACAGGCTTTATTTGGGGGGAGGGGGGGCTCCAAAATCACTGCAGATGGTGATTGCAGCCATGAAATTAAAAGACACTTACTCCTTGGAAGAAAAGTTATGACCAACCTAGACAGCTTATTAAAAAGCAGAACATTACTTTGCCAACAAAGGTCCGTCTAGTCAAGGCTATGGTTTTTCCAGTAGTCATGTATGGATATGAGAATTGGACTAGAAAGAAAGCTGAGTGCAGAATTGATGCTTTTGGGGAGGGGGAATCTAAGTAACATCTTTTGTTATTATTATTAATTTAAAAAAATTTTTATTTTTACTTTATTTTACTTTACAGTACTGTATTGGTTTTTGCATACATTGACATAAATCCGCCACTGGTGTACATGAACTCCCAAACATGAACCCCCCCCCACCTCCCACCCCACGTCATCCCTCCAGATCATCCCCATGCACCAGCTCCAAGCATCCTGCATCCTGCATCCTGCATCGAACATAGACTGGCGATTCGTTTCTTACATGATAGTATACATATTTCAATGCTATTCTCCCCAATCATCTCACCCTCTCCCTCTCCCTCAGAGTCCAAAAGTCTGCTCTATACATCTGTGTCTCTTTTGCTTTTGAACTGTGATGTTGGAGAAGACTCTTGAGAGTCCCTTGGACTGCAAGGAGATCCAACCAGTCCATCCTAAAGGAAATCAGTCCTGAATACTGATTGGAAGGACTGATGTTGAAGCTGAAACTCCAATATTTTAGCCACCTGATGTGAAGAACTGACTCATTTGAAAAGACCCTGATGCTGGGAAAGATTGAAGGCAGGAGGAGAAGGGGATGACAGAGGATGAGATGGTTGGATGGCATCCCCAACTCAGTGGACATGAGTTTGTGAGGAACAGGAAGGCCTGGCATGCTGCAGTCCATGGGGTCACACAGAGTCTGACATGACTGAGCGACTGAACTGAACTAACAGATAAAGTAGATAGCATGCAAGAATAGTGAGACATTTAAGTAGAGAGGTGAAAAGAATAAAAAAGAAATTTTGGAGATATAAAATACTGTAATAAAATGAAATATGCCTTTAATGATCTTAGTAAACTGGCTATAGCTGAGGAAAGAATCTTAGAATCATGGCTGTGTCAACAGAAACCTCCAAAACAGAAAAGCAAAAAAACAAAGTAAATATCCAAGGACTAGGGGACAGCCACAAAAGGTGTAACATATGTGTAGTAAAAATATTAGAAGAAGAGAAAGAAAAAGGGAAAGAAGATATATTTAAAACAATAATGACTGAGACTTACTATGAATTAATGTCAGACAGCAAACCATAGATCCACAAAGCTAAGAGAATATCAAGCAGAATAAACACAAAAAACAAAACCCACCCAACCAAATAATAACAACAAAGAAACCCTATAAGTAGACACATAATTTTCAACTACAGAAAATCAAGGATAAAGAGGGAAGCCAGAGTTTAAAAAGCATCTTACCTATAGAGGAAAAAGATGAAAATTACACCTGACTTTTCCTCAGAACCCATGCAAGCAAGAAGAGAGGGGAATGAACTATTTAGTGTTAAGGGAGAAAAAAAAAAAAAAAAAATCCCATCAACCTAGAATTCTGTACCCTTTGAAATTATTCTCCAAAAGTGAAGGCAATATAAAGACTTTCTCAGACAGATTAAAATTGAAGGGGACTTCCCTAGTGATCCAGTGGCTAAGATACTATATTCCCAATGCCGGGGGCCTGGGTTCAATCCCTGGTCAGTGAACTAGATCCCACATGCTGCAACTAAGAGCTCACATACCATAACTAAAGATCTCACATGCCACAGTGAGGACTGAGGATCCCATGTGCCACAACTAAGACCCATCACAGTCAAATAAATAAATAAATATAAATATTTTTAATAAATAAATAGAATTGAGGAAATTTGTTGCCAGTAGACCTGCCTTACAAGAAATGTTAAAAGAAATTTCTTTAGAAGGAAAATAATACAGGTAAGCAACTCATATCTACATAAAGGAAAAAAAGCATCAAAGAAGGAATAAGTAAAGATAAAATAAAAGTTACTTGATTGTCAAAATGATTTTCCTAATTATTAAAATATCATATTTTACCAAACAAGGTCCTGGGTGGAGAGCTTATAAACAACTGTTACAAATAATATTTGCAATGTATGAATGATGTGTGTGATATAATATAAGTGAACCCAACTATTCAACTGTTGTCCACATAAGAATGAACATGAAATGACAAAACAAGAATGCCCCCACGTGGCAGCAGTCATGGGAGATCGAATCTCAACCAGGAATCAACTCTTCCCACCAAGGCAGGCAGAACTGAATCCCTGTGTTGTCACTGTAACTGGCAGAATGTTGATCACATAGATACACAAGACAGAGTGCTCAAATTAGAGAAAGGCAGGAAGCTACAGGGCCTGGCCAGTGCAAAGATAGGTCATTCCTAGTGCAATTAGAAATTATACTTTACAAAGTATATTGAAAGTAACAATACTCCTTAGAAGTACAATTGACAAATATCAGACTCTAAATGAATTTTAAGCATGGGCTTCCCTGGTGGCTCAGAGGTTAAAGCGTCTGCCTCCAATGCGGGAGACCCGGGTTTGATCCCTGGGTAGGGAAGATCCCCTGGAGAAGGAAATGGCAATCCACTCCAGTATTCTTGCCTGGAGAATCCCATGGACGGAGAAGCCTAGTAGGTTACAGTCCACGGGGTCGCAAAGAGTCGGACACGACAGCGACTTCACCTCACCTCACCTCAAGAATTGATGCAGATTAAGAATTGATGCCCTAAAAAAAAAAAAAAAAAAAAAAAGAATTGATGCCCTGATACAAGGAGGAAAAAAGCCAGGGAAATAATAACCATATTTAACATGTTCTGAGAGTTTTGAGAGTCCAAAACACCTGGATTCTGGAGCCAATGAACCCTAACTCTGTCACCAGCTAACTGGTGCACAGGGTGCACAGGGATAGTGAGTCTTAGAGTCAGATTTGAGCCCAAGTAATCAAACTATATATAATCAAACTTTCTCCCAGTGAGAAAGTATCTTTCAAGATAAAGCATGAGCTGAAAAGCAAAAGTTCACGCCAACTTTTACTTCCCCCTCAACATCTCTTAAGGCCTTGCAAATGGGCTCAAAGCAAGCAAGCTCTCACAGTTTCCCCAAAACCTGCTCCTCCCATGGTCTTTCCATCCTAGTTAATGACAACTCCATCCTTCCAGTTGCTCAGCCCAAAATCCCTAGAGTCAGCCTGGAATTCTCTCTCTCATACACACCATATATCCAATCCAGCAATAAGTTCCAGTTGACTCTGCCTCCTGAATCTGCCATGGCCCTTGTTCTCCATTGCTACCACTCACTCTCAGCACTTCCTGCCATGACTCCTATCATAACCTCTAACTTCTCTCCCTGCATCTACCCTCACACCCTCCCCAGGGCCCCTCAACAACTTGTTTTCAATGCTGCAGCCAGAAAGTCCTCTTGCTCTGCCTCATTCTCTCTTATCACATTTGTGTCACTAATGTATGTGATACATACATTAGTATGTATCACATTTCATTCTCTAGATTTTATTTATTATATTTTGTTACTGTCGGCCTCCTCTACTAGAATAAAAGTTTCATGAGAGCAGGAACTTTGTCTGTTCTGTGCACTGTTAAAATATAGAGCACTCACGTCACTTCTCTGCTCAAAACCTTCCATAGGTGTCCTTTGCCCTCAACGTGTCAAAGTTCTTACCAGCCCCGCTGGTTATCTCCACAAACTCCCATCTCCGCCCTGTGCACATTGTGGTCATTCCACCTGGCACCCCTCCTCCAGGTAGCCTCAGGACTTGCTCTTTCTTTTCCTTTCAGTTCTTCACATTTCAGTGACATCATGTCTGCCCAGGCAGTCCAAATTCAATTCCATCCCATTCACAAGACTTCCTAACTTTTTTCTTTCTTCATTTTATTTCTCAGGAGTCCACCCAAACCCATGTCCATTGAGTCGGTGATGCCATCCAACCATCTCATCCTCTGTTGTCCCCTTCTCCTCCTCCCCTCAATCTTTCCCAGCATCAGGGTCTTTTCCAATGAATCAGCTCTTCGCATCTGGTGGTCAAACTATTGGAGTTTCAGCTTCAATATAAGTCCTTCCAATGAACACCTAGGACCGATCTCCTTTAGGATGGACTGGTTGGATCTCCTTGCAGTCCAAGGGACTCTCAAGAGTCTTCTCCACCACCACAGTTCAAAAGCATCAATTCTTTGGCACTCAGCTTTCTTTATAGTCCAACTCTCATGTCTATACATGACCACTGGAAAAACCAGAGCCTTGACTAGACAGACTTTTGTTGGCAAAGTAATGTCTCTGCTTTTTAATATGCTGTCTAGGTTGGCCATAACTTTCCTTCCAAGGAGTAAGCATCTTTTAATTTCATGGCTACAATCACCATCTGCAGTGATAGGCATTTGGAACATTTACTACTTCCTGCTCATTAGGGCTAAATAATGTGATGTCATCAATATATCAAACTAATGTGATCTTCTGTACAATGTCTAGATGATCACACTCTTTGGATTCCTATATTGTGACAGAGGGCAGTCACAGATCATAGAGTAAATTCATAAATTCTGACTGTTCATCCCAAATGAATGAAAACTGCTTCTGATACTCCTTACTTAAGGGCATTGAAAATACTGCATTTGTTGAATCAATAACTATATAACAGGTATCACAACTGTATCTCTTTACAGTTTTGATTTGCATTCTCTAATAATTAGTGATGCTGGCATCTTTTCATGTGCTTTTTGGCCATCTGTATGTTTTCTTTGGAGAAATGTCTGTTGAGCTCCTCTGCTCCTCCAAAAATGTATAAACTATAAATGCTGGAGAAGATGTGGAGCAAAGGGAACCCTCCAACACTGTCAGTGGGAATGTAAATGAGTACAGCCACTGTGCAGAACAGTACGGAGACTCCTTAAAAAACTGAAAACAGAGCTACCATGTGACCCAGTGATTCCACTCCTGGGTATATATCCAGAGAAAACCATAATTCTAAAAGATACATGCAGCCCAATGCTCAGTGAAGCATGATTTACAATAGCCAAGACATGAAAGCAACCAAAGTGTCCACTGATAGAGGAATGGATAAAGAAGATGTGGTTTCTCTCTCTCTCTCTATATATATATATAGATAGATAGATAGATAGATACACACACATGCACAATTGACTATTACTCAGCCATAAAAGGGAACTAAATAATACCATCTGCAGCAACGTGGATGGATCTAGAGATTGTTCTACTGAGTGAAGTAAGTCAGAGAAAGATATCATATGACATTGCTTATGTGTGGAATCTTTAAAAAGGGTAAAAATGAACTTATCTACAAAACAGAAATAGAGTTATATAGCTAGGAAACAAACTTATGGTTACCATAGGGTAAGCATAAATTGAAAGACTGGGATTGATATATTCACAGTACTATATATAAGGTATATAGCTAATAACCTCCTGTATAGCACAAGGAGCTCTACTCAGTACTCTGTGGGTAAAGAATCTAAAAGAATGGATAAAAGAGTGGATATATGTATATTTATAACTGACTCACTGTGTTATACACTCAAAACTAAAACAATATTGTTATCAACTATACTCCAATAAAAATTAATTAATTTTTTAAAAAAGGAATTGTATCTCTTAATCCTTGAGAGTTTTTAATATAAGATATATTCTGAAGAAAAATTCCACAGCTTTAAAAATGTTAGATTAAGTTTGTTAATTGTATGATTAAGATCTTCTATGGATTTTTCTTAATTACAAAATCTGCCAAGAACTAAGATATGTTGAAGTCTTTTATTACTATTGTGTTATCAACTTCTGTCACTTTCTCAGAGATTCTAATTAAATAACTCTTTACAGTTTTGATTTGCATTCTCTAATAATTAGTGATGCTGGCATCTTTTCATGTGCTTTTTGGCCATCTGTATGTTTTCTTTGGAGAAATGTCTGTTGAGCTCCTCTGCTCCTCCAAAAATGTATAAACTATAAATGCTGGAGAAGATGTGGAGCAAAGGGAACCCTCCAACACTGTCAGTGGGAATGTAAATGAGTACAGCCACTGTGCAGAACAGTACGGAGACTCCTTAAAAAACTGAAAACAGAGCTACCATGTGACCCAGTGATTCCACTCCTGGGTATATATCCAGAGAAAACCATAATTCTAAAAGATACATGCAGCCCAATGCTCAGTGAAGCATGATTTACAATAGCCAAGACATGAAAGCAACCAAAGTGTCCACTGATAGAGGAATGGATAAAGAAGATGTGGTTTCTCTCTCTCTCTCTATATATATATATAGATAGATAGATAGATAGATACACACACATGCACAATTGACTATTACTCAGCCATAAAAGGGAACTAAATAATACCATCTGCAGCAACGTGGATGGATCTAGAGATTGTTCTACTGAGTGAAGTAAGTCAGAGAAAGATATCATATGATATTGCTTATGTGTGGAATCTTTAAAAAGGGTAAAAATGAACTTATCTACAAAACAGAAATAGAGTTATATAGCTAGGAAACAAACTTATGGTTACCATAGGGTAAGCATAAATTGAAAGACTGGGATTGATATATTCACAGTACTATATATAAGGTATATAGCTAATAACCTCCTGTATAGCACAAGGAGCTCTACTCAGTACTCTGTGGGTAAAGAATCTAAAAGAATGGATAAAAGAGTGGATATATGTATATTTATAACTGACTCACTGTGTTATACACTCAAAACTAAAACAATATTGTTATCAACTATACTCCAATAAAAATTAATTAATTTTTTAAAAAAGGAATTGTATCTCTTAATCCTTGAGAGTCTTTAATATAAGATATATTCTGAAGAAAAATTCCACAGCTTTAAAAATGTTAGATTAAGTTTGTTAATTGTATGATTAAGATCTTCTATGGATTTTTCTTAATTACAAAATCTGCCAAGAACTAAGATATGTTGAAGTCTTTTATTACTATTGTGTTATCAACTTCTGTCACTTTCTCAGAGATTCTAATTAAATAGATATGAGGTGGAACCTAGATTTATGTACTTTTAAATAGCTTCCTGTATAATCTAATGATCATTCTTTACTACTGTGGCACACCATTATGGATGAAACTGATTCATTCATTCAACAAATATTTATTGAGTACCTACTATTCCCAGTACTCTAGACACATTGTTTGTCAGTAATACATGTGTTAACAACTTACATAAACAGTACAATTATCAAAAACAGGAAATTAACATTGGTATAATATTTGTCTAGAAGGTGATCTTTATCTTCCTTTTTTTCTTTTCTTAGTTTTTCTAGTAGCTTTTTCATTTCACACTATTGTACAATCTCCTGCTTGAAACCACAAGCACAAAATCGTTACAGTTGAAATTTTCTCTGTTCCCTACACTAAATGTACTAAAACGCATTTTTGTCCTTTTGTATAAATGGCCCTTTAATCTTTTTTGCTATAAAATTTTTATTCACAAGCTGGTATTTTCCTGCACATTTATCTCATAATATAAGTCTAATATTTGTTCCAGGTTAATATGGATAGAATCTACTTGACTTTCCTTCCTATTTATTCATCAATATACTAATCTTTCAATTAGCACTTGAGCTAAATGGATGGATTTATAGTAAATATTCCCTCTTCTATTACTTAGCTACCTATGGCAAATAGGTGTGTGGGTGGGTAGGGGTCTGTGTCTATGTAAACCTAGAGTCTGGGAAAGAAAATTGTATTTTCTTTCTGAATTTATTAAAAATCTTTCATTATTATCCATTTCATAGAATCTTACCTATTCTATGGAGGGCACTCCTAACTTTATATTTATTTTATTGCTTCTGATATAGAATCTATTTTCAACATTGAGACTTCTCTTTAAAGGATTAGTGTACATTTAAATTTGTGAAAATATGAAAGTATTAGTCTCTCACTCCTGTCCAACTCTTTGTGACCCCATGGACTATAGCCCACTAGGCTCCTCTTTCCATGGGATTTCCCCGGCAAGAATACTGGAGTGGATTGCCATTTCCTTCTCCAGGGGATCTTCCCGAGCCAGGGTAAAGAGTCTGCATTGCAGGCAGACTCTTTACCATCTGAGCCATCAGGGAAGCCAGTTTTTCTGGTCCAAAGCTGCAATGAAAGTTCATCTGTAGATCTCTACTGCTTAGGAAGTTAGGTCAGAAAAACGGAATGATACTATTTAGTCATATGGTTCTCTTCCAGCATCCCCTCCACTCCAAAGAAGATGTTTGCTGTCCTTCCTGCAGCCCACTCATACCACAGGTATCTGCTCTTCTAGTGAGAAGTACCGCAGGAGTTCTGCCTCATCTCCATCCACTTCCTCAGCCCAGCCCAGCCCACGATACTCATGAGCAGGAGAATCGTGCTCCTTTCTTGGCATCTTTTATCCAGACATTATATCATGAGGATGAAGCCTGCTCTAGTTTCAGCACTAATGAAGTTTTCTTTTTCTTAGTTCGTTCTCCTGCTTCTTTTCAGTAAACATTAGACATGGATAAATGAACACTTAGACCACCATCTTTCCCATTAATTCCATTACTTTTATAATCAGAAACAAACAAAAAGCTTTTTTCATTTTTGAAAATAAAATTCATTTAAAAAGATATCTAACAGTAATTCCAATTCCAGGAAATGGATTTTTCCACGGAACAATATGGTTTTCTTCTGAATGTGTAATTAATGGGCTATCATCATTTTTATCACATTTAGATATAATAAGATACTCAAAGCATCTTGCTGATATGAAGATTTTTCTGCCATTAACTTTCCTTTACATCATATACCAAGCATTCAATAAAAAGAGCACCCCCAGGCTTCCTGGTTGATGCAACCCACTCTGTACTGGATTCCTCATGCTGTTTATTAAATGTTTAAAATTAAAAGCTATTTGTAAGCTGTCTCTTATACACATCTAGATGTGTATAAGAGACAGCTCTCTATATATATATATAGATAGATAGATAGATAGAACAAGCATTCAATAAAAAGAGCACCCCCAGGCTTCCTGGTTGATGCAACCCACTCTGTACTGGATTCCTCATGCTGTTTATTAAATGTTTAAAATTAAAAGCTATTTGTAAGTGTATCATTTGATCCAACACAGCTTGTCATAGCCAGAGTTCAGTTTATGGATAATCTGTTGTGATCAACACAGCTTAAGCCATATTTGCAACTGAACTTAAGCCTGAGAACAATCTTCAAAACATTTTCACTCATTGATCCTAATTCCTCTAATTAAACCATGTAGAGTATTAACAATAACAACAAAGTTTCTAAAGTTCACTCAAGATTAATGTTTAAAATCTGAGAATTTTTAAATTGGCATTTACAAAACAGAAATGCAATTCTCTTCAATGAAATGCATACTATATTGAATCATCTCTACATAGATAGGTGTCAGTTTGGGAATTAGATTTATATAGATGCTGCTGCTGCTGCTAAGTCACTTCAGTCGTGTCCGACTCTGTGCGACCCCATAGACAGCAGCTCACCAGGCTCCGCCATCCTGGGGATTCTCCAGGCAAGAACACTGGAATGGGTTGCCATTTCCTTCTCCAATACATGAAAGTGAAAAGTGAAAGTGAAGTTGCTCAGTCGTGTCCAACTCTTAGTGACCCTATGGACTGCAGCCTACCAGGCTCCTCCATCCATGGGAGTTTCCAGGCAGCAGTACTAGATGGGGTAGAAATAAAACCATATATCCAAACAGAAGGATCTTTTTCTAGTTTTTGCTTTGTTTTTAGTGAGGAACTAAAAATAATAAAGACTACTCTTCATTCTTCCAAGAATCTGATTTATCTCTAGTTAAAATGACTACTTTGGAAAGGGGTGTAAGAGAATGCACCTGAGGTTAAAAACCAGATGCTTATGCAGAATCTCATGAAGTAACAATACTGTCCAAGATTTTGGTTTCCTTTCCTGATTTATCTATGAATCCAAACTGGTGGACCTTAAATTCTTAAAGAATGATACATAATAGTAGAAAACCATAGCTATGAAGCACAATAAGATCTTCTAAGTTCATAAAAATCTACTAATTTGCAATAGAGTGTATACCTTCACCATGAATAGTATACTTGTGTATGCTTCTTGGAAGCTGGTTAATCAAGAGGCAAATTTAGAAATGAAAAATTACATGGCAAGCACAGAAACTGTATAAATCGGAGAGAGAGTTCATTCAAGTCATGGTAAAACCTAATTTAAAAAATGAAGCTAGATCACTATCACACATCAGAAACAAAGATTAACTCAAAATGGATTAAAGACTTGAATGTAAGAGCTAAAGCTATAAACTCCTAGGAAAAATTGCACATACCTTCTTTGACATGCGTCTTAGCCCTATCTTTCTAGATATGTCTCTCAGGCAAAGGAAACAAAAGTAAAAATAAACAAATGGGACTACATCAAATTAAAAAGCTTTTGCACAGTAAAAAGAAAGCCAAAAAGACAACCTACCAAATGGGAGAAGATATCTGCAAACAATTTGATAAAGTGTTTATATCCAAATTATATAAAGAACTAATACAACTCAACAACAATAAAAACAAATAAGTGATTCAAAAATGGGCAGAGGATCTGAATAGAAATTTTTCCAAAGAAGACATACAGAGGACCAACAGGAACATGAAAAGATGTTTAATTATTAAGGAAATATAAACCAAAACCACAATTAGATATCATCTCTTGCCTGTTAAAATGGCTATAATCAAAAAGGCAAGAAATTGAAAGTGTTGGTGAGAGTGTGGAGAAAAGGAAGTCCTTATACACTGTTGGTGGGCATGTAAATTAGTGCAGCCACTATAGAAAACAGTATGAATAGTCCTCAAAAAGTTAAGAATATAACCACTTTATGATTCAGCTATCCCAGTTTTGTATATTTATCCAAAGAATCAAAAACACTAATCTGAAAAGATACACGTGTCCCATGTTCATCATGGCATCATTTACAGCAGCCAAGGTATCAAAACAACCTAAGTGCCCATCAACAGATGAATGGATAAGGACGATGTGGTATGTATATACAGTAGAATACTACCCAACCAAAAAAAAAGATGAAACCTTGCCATTTGTGACAACTTGGATAGATTTTGAGGGTATTATGCTAAGTGAGATAAGTCAAATGGAGAAAGACAAATACCACGCGATTTAATTCATATGTGGGATATAAAAAACAAAACAAAATAAATGGACAAAACAAACATGTAAATACAGAGAACAGAATAGTGGTTAGCAGTGAGAAAGGGAGTGGCGGGCGGGCAAAGTAGGTCGAGGGGATGAATTGGTAGGGTGACCGATGGAAATGAAATTTTTGGTGGTAAGCACACTATAGGGTATACAGAAGTAGAAATTTAGTGTTGTTCACATGGCACATATAATGTTTTGAACCGGTGTTAATAGTATTCTGACCACCACATAGCACTAAGATAACCAGCACCATTCACTAGTTTTAACTACCTTCTTTCTCGGATGCAACCTGGTTAATGGGTCTCTATAATCTTACTCTCACATGCTAGCACTGTGTAAAGGAAGAGGCAAAGAATGGCGCTTGATGTTTTGTTTTCCCTCTGCTGATTCTAGATGTCCAAAGATTCCAGGGTGTCCTGAGATTATTAAGCAATTACAGATTTTCAAGGATTCCAGTTACAGGAGCTTTGAAATCCTCCTCTTTGTGGGCTGTTCTCGTACTACTACCATGGAAACAGACATCTCATTATTTTTTAACACATCAGCTTCAATTTAACTGCCATAAAAAAGAAGAAATTCTTTTTTCTGTGAACATAGCAAGATAATGTGACTTTCAGTCAAATAAAATTTTATTCACAACCAAAGGTCACGATAAAATTCTTAAAATTATTAAATTGTCCTGGATCACACAGCTTGTAGACTATCATTTATATCCTAATAACTAGTATATAGTGTGTGAAGCACCCCCACTTGCCAAAAAAAAGCCAACAGGATCATGGATTTGCCTTCTGTTCTCCTGATGAAAGCATACAGTACATAAAACTGGATATTACAAATACCTCAAAGCAGTGATTCCCAATCTTTATTTTTTGTTCTGTTTTTCCCCCAGCTTTTAAATCAGTCCCTGGGACCTGGCTGGTCATCAATATACACTGAATGGATGAATGCATAAATGAATGAAAATTTCAGTGGATTCTCACATGGT
Source organism: Oreotragus oreotragus (assembly GCA_006410675.1). Classification (NCBI taxonomy): domain Eukaryota; kingdom Metazoa; phylum Chordata; class Mammalia; order Artiodactyla; family Bovidae; genus Oreotragus; species Oreotragus oreotragus. The sequence goes on along the minus strand of SJYX01018620.1, from coordinate 14,583 downwards.
AGCAGTGGCACTATTACTGACTTCATCTTAAACAATTAATGAAGCACATACGGTTCCTAAACCATCTGAAATAATTCCTTGAAACCCTCATGGTCTGCAGTTCAAAGATTGGAAACTACTGATATCAAGAAATATGGCTGAAATATGGCTGTTAGGTTTTTTCCCATATAATCTCAGGACCAGAAAGTTATCTAAATGTATCTAAATATTTACTCTCACTCAGATCTGACCATTTTCAAACAACTCAAATCATATGTTTCCACAATTTCTTTCCATTTGGCCCAGCAAGAATTTTCTGATAGAATATTTCAAGTGGGAGTTAAATTCTCAGTGAGACTCTAGTTGCCCTGAGAGCACAGACATCACTCTCATTGCTAAAACACAAATTTATAGTATAGTAGTTGACACATAGTAGGTATAAGGTTCCTAAACCATCTGAAATAATTCCTTGAAACCCTCATGGTCTGCAGTTCAAAGATTGGAAACTACTGATATCAAGAAATATGCCTGAAATATGGCTGTTAGGTTTTTTCCCATATAATCTCAGGACCAGAAAGTTATCTAAATGTATCTAAATATTTACTCTCACTCAGATCTGACCATTTTCAAACAACTCAAATCATATGTTTCCACAATTTCTTTCCATTTGGCCCAGCAAGAATTTTCTGATAGAATATTTCAAGTGGGAGTTAAATTCTCAGTGAGACTCTAGTTGCCCTGAGAGCACAGACATCACTCTCATTGCTAAAACACAAATTTATAGTATAGTAGTTGACACATAGTAGGTATAAAATGACAATTTGTTAAATAATTGTTGAATTTCTGGATGTGTCAAAAATACACCAATGTCTTAGAGGTAGGAATCCTAGAGAGATTTAGGCGTTGAAAGCATGTTGGACTTTGAATAATTTTTAAGGGCCTTTGAAATAGTATAAAACAAACTTAACAGCCATATTTCAGGCAATCATTGTCCCAGTGGAGTCTCCTCTAAATTAAATTTCCAGTTCCTTCAACCTTCTTTTATATGATGTGACCTTGAATCTCTTTATCATCCAGAATCAACATAACACTACAGTTTAGAATAAAATGTGTATATCACTTCTCTTATCCTAAATCCTCACAGTCCTAAATATTGTAAACTAAGATTTCATTCGTTCCTTTGAAAACAGCATTTAATCTCAACTTTGGTTGCAAGTAGTAGAAAGTCAAGTGACGTGAACTCAAGCAAAAAGAAATTCACTGCAAAGGTAAGGGGTTTTGTGCAGAGGGCAATAACTGGGATTTAAAATCTTATTTAACCACAGTGAAAAGTCAAACAGTCCCAGGAGACAATTAAAACAAAGACTAGCTCCTTACAGGACTCTTGTGACAGGAAACACAGGCATTGTCAGGTGCCATACGTGCATCTGTGTGTGCACACTCAGTATGTCCGACTCTTTGCCATCGCATGGACTGCAGCCTGCCAGGCTCTTCTGTCCATGGAATTTTCCAGGCAAGAATACTAGAAAGGGTTGCCATTTCCTACTCCAGAGGATCTTCCTACTCCAGAGATCTTAATGTTGTATAGCAGAAATAGAATTAATTGACTCAGTAGAGACAGCCAGGAGGAAGCCGCTGTACAGTGCAGGGGGCTCAGCTCAGAGCTCTGTGAAGACCCAGAGGCACAGAAAGCGAGGCTGGGTGGGAGCTCGGGTGGGTGAGACATATGCACACTCACAGCTGGCTCACAGCATTGTACCATAGAAACTAAAGCAATTATATTCCAAGTAAACAAAACAGTAGATAAATGAGGGTCTTATTTGATGAGAATTTCTGGAGCATGGGGTCTACCTGTTGTTTCTTCTACTGACATGGTCATGAACAGCATGAATAAGACAAATATTTGTGAGTCCTCGTTGGTTTTCTTGTGCCACTACTCAGCTTTTGTGCAGGGGAAATGCCATGGATTTTATATGACAAAACGTGGCTTTCCAAATAGCTTTAGTGAAGAACTTCGATTCTCAGAAATAACAAAAGCCTGAAGGATCACTAACTCATCCTACTCCTTGCTGTCATTGAGGTAGATAGAGTCCAACTGGAAAAAAGGTAGAATGGAGAAGATAGAGACACTACTTCAGGCTCTAATTCTTTTTAAAATTGTTCAATCTTATTTTGCTGTGGGTAGAATTTTTAGCATACCTGTTTATGCTAAAAATTATATTTAACATGACGTTTTTGCTTATTTAAAGTTAAATGTTTTCAGTTTTCTTAAACTGACAACTCCCTGCAAGGTATTTTAGAGAGACAAATAATTTGAAACAAAGAAATCACTTATACCTGGTAGAAAGCACAATGCCATGTATTTTAGTGGTTCAGAATTTTAATTGACTGTGGCAACAGATTTAAGACACATCAGCTGTTCGGTTCATAGTTACTGACACAGTCTACAATACATGATATCCAACAATGGAAGTGATCTGTGTGTGTGTGTGTGTGTGTGTGTGTGTGTGTGTGTGTGTGTGGTCAGTCACTCAGTGATGTCTGACTCTTTGCGACCCCATGGACTGTAGCCCACCAGGCTCCTCTTCCATGGAATTTTCCAGGCAAGAATACCGGAGTAGGTTAGCCATTACTACTCCAGAGGATCTTCCCGACTCAGGGACTGAATCCACATCTCCTACATTGGTTGACAGATTCTTCACCACTGAGCCATCTGGGAAGCATCTATGGAAGTGATCTATACCTGTGCTATTCTGTACAGTAGCTATTAGCCACAAGTGGCTACTGGGTACTTCAAAGAGGGCTGGTTAAGTGGAGATCTACAATTTTTCAAACTTAAAAAGAAAAAGAGGCTAGTGAAAAAGATAGCTATAGTGGGTTGACACCAGCAAGGAGGGTATTTTTGCTTAAATTTCCACTAGAGGGCACTACCTACTTCAGCAGAAATGGAAACAGTGTACAGTTAATCATTTTCCATCAGGTAGTGGAAAACAAATGAACAGATACATATTTCCAATTGTCTAGAGACGTTTTAGCCTCCTTATACATTGATATTTGAATCAACCATCCAGATGGTGTATCCCTTCACCTATGACTCTTTCTCCAGACTCATTTCATGTACTACTAAGGTGAATGACAATTGTTTTACTTCTTCCCAGCTTTATTACAGTATAATTGATAAATAAAATTGCAATGTATTTAGAGTGTACAAGATGATTTGGTATACATATACATTGTAAAGCTGATTGTCACAATCAAGTTAATTAACACATTTATCAATCCACATAGTTACTTTTTTATGAGATAAGATCTACTCATAGCAAATTTCAGATATACAATACAGTATTATTAACTAGAGTCACCATGATGTACATTAGAGCCTTTAGAATTTATTAATCTTAAAACTGAAATTTCATACCATTTGACCAGCATCAACACATTTCACCCATCCCTCCAGCTCCTGGAAGCCATAATTCTATTCTGTTTCCATGAATTTTGCGGTTTTTTTTTTTCTTCTTCAAAAGATTCTGCGTATAAGTATTGTCTTTCACTGTCTGGATAATTTCACTTAGCATAATGAGTTCCAGTTTTGCTAGTATTGTCGCAAATTACAGGATTTCCTTCAATATCTCACTATGTATTCACATCTTCATCCCTTCATCCGTGGATGAATACTCAGGTTGTTTCCATGTTTTGGTTGCTATGAATAATGTTGTGGTGAGCATGGAAGTGCAAGTATCTCTTCAAGGCAGTGATTTCACTTCCTTTGGAGATCAGAGTAGGATTTCTGGATCATTTGATAGTTCCATTTTTAACTTTTTTAGAAACCTCCATACTGTTATCCATAATCGCTGTAGAAATTTACACTCCCTTCACCGCATCCTCACCAGCATTTATTTCATCTTTTTGATAATAGACATCCTAAAATGTGTATTGATATCTTATTGTGGTTTTGATTTGCATTTCCTTGATGATTAGTAATATTGAGCTTTTTTGTTTTTTGCGTTCTTGTTAACTATTTATATGTTTTTTTGGTGTTAAATGTCTGTTCGGTTTCTCTGCCTATTTTTTAGTCGGAATATTTGAGTTTTTTGCTATTGAGTTGTAAGAATTCCTTATATAGCTTGTATATTAACCCCTTATTCAGTGTATGCTTAGCAAATATTTTCTCCTAGCCATAATTGGCTTGTTCATTTTGTTGATTATCTCCTTTGCTATATAGAAACTTTTTGGTTTGATGCAGTTCCACTTGTTTATTTTTGTTTTCATTGGCTGAGCTTTCGATGCAAATCCAAAAAGTTATTGCCAAGTTAACGCCAAAAAGTTATTGTTAGGGAGTTTTCTTGTAGTGGTCTTATGGTTTCAGGCCTTACATTTAAGTCTTTAATCCATTTTGAGTCAATTTTTGTGTTTGGTGTAAGATAATGGTTCAGTTTTTCTTTTTTTTGCATGTGGGTATCCTGTTTTACCAGCATCATTCATTGAAAAGACTATCTTTTCCGCATTCTGTATTCTTGGCACCTTTGTCAGAAATTAGTTGACAATATATGTATGGGGTTATGTATGAATTTCTATTGTTTCATTGATTTATGTGTCTATTTTTATGACACTACCATGCTATTTTGATTACTATAGCTTTGTAATACAGTTTGAAACCAAGAAGCATAATGCTTCCAGCTTTGTTCCTCTTGCTCAAGATTGCTTTAGCTATTCAGAGTCTTATTTTGGTTCCATGTTAATTTTAATTTTTTTTTTCTATTTCTGTGAAAAATGCCATTAGAATCTTTGATAGAGATTGCATTGAATCTGTAGAGCAACATGGACATTCTAGCAATATTGTCTTCTGATCCAGGAACAAAGGATATCTTTCATTTAATTTGTGATTGCTTTAAATTCTTTCATCAATATTATATAGTTTTCAATATATAGATCTTTCACCTCTTTCGTTAAATGGATTCCTAAGTATTTTATTCTTTTTGATGCTATTTCAAATGGGATTTTTTTTCTCTAATTGTTCATAGTCAGTGTAGAAACACAATTGATTTTTGCAGGCCAGAACTTTATCAAATTTGTCCTAACAGTTGTTTTTTGTCTTTTTTTTGGTAAATTCTTTAGGGTTTGTATATATAACATCATGTCATCTGAAAAGAGACAATTTTACTTCTGTATTTGCAATTTTGATGCCTTTTTTTTTCTTCCCTGTTTGGTCTGGCTAGACTTCTAGCACTTTATTGAATAGGAATGACCAAAGTGCATTTTTAAAGTGTTCAGCTTTCACCAATGAGTATGATGTTAGCTGTGGGTTTGTCCTGTTGGCCTTTACTATGGTCAGATACATTCCTTCCATTCTTAGTTTGTTGAGAATTTTAGTCATGAAAGGATGTTAAAGGATGTTGCACTTTTATCAAATGTCTTTTCTGTATCTATTGATACAATCACACGATTTTTATCTTTCATTTTGTTAATGTGGTGCATTACTTTTATTGATTTACAAATCCTGGACCATCCTTGCGTCCAAGGATAAATCCTACTTGATTGTGGTGTATGATCCTTTAAAGGCACTCTTAAGGATGGTTTGTTAGTATTCTGCATTGAGGATTTTTGCCTGTATGTTTATCAGGGATACTGACCTGCAATTTTTTTTTTTTCTTGGAGTGTACTTATCTGGCTGTGATTTTAGGTTAATGCTAGTCTCATAAAATAAGTTTGAAAGTGTTCCCTCTTTAATGTTTTTTTTGGAATAATATGAGAAAGGTTGATTCTAATTCTTCTTTAAATGTTTGGTAAAAATATCAGTGAAGCCATCTGGTCTTGGACTTTTCTTTATTAGGAGGTTTTTGATTAGTGATTCACTTTCTTTATTTATTATCCAGTTTGTTCAAATTTTTAATTTCTTCATGATTTAAGCTTGGTAAGTTGTATGTTTCTAGGAATTTACCCACTTCTCCCAGGTGATCCAATTTGCTGGCATATTACTGTTCACAGGAGTAGTGTGTAGTCTCATTAGCTTTTTACCTAAAAACTTTAAGAATTTAGTAGATTTATATTTAATGTACTGGCTGTTTCATTAACCCTTTGTTCTTTTTTTCCCTCTCTTGCTGTCTTCCTCTGTTATATGATAATTTTCTGCTTTGATTCCTTTCTCTTTATCTTTTGTGTACTACTACAAGTTTTTGAATTATAGTTTCCAAGACACTCACATAGAACATCTTACAATGTATTTTGAGCTGATAACAACTTAATTTGATGTCATATAAAAGCTATATACTTTTAATCTCCCTCCATATTTTATGTTTTTGATGTTACAATGTTCATCTTTTCCTTTTGCATATCATTAACAAATTATTGTGTGCTGTGTGTTTAGTTGCCCAGTTGTGTCTGACTCTGTGACCCCTTGGACTATAGCCCGCCAGGCTTCTCTGTCCATGGGATTCTCCAAGCAAGAATACTGGAGTGGGTTGTCATGCCCTCGTCCAGGGGATCTTTCCAACTCAGGGATTGAACCCAAGTCTCCCGCATTGCAGGTGGATTCTTTACCATTTGAGCCACCAGGGAAGCCCAACAAATTACTGTAGCTATATTTATTTTTAATAATTTTGTCTTTTAATCTTTATCCTAGAGTTAATAAGTAATTTATACACCATCATTACAGTATGAAAGTATTCTGAATGTAACCATATATTCACCTTTACCAGTGAATTTTATACTTCATATGTCTTCATGTTACTAATGAGTGTCCTTTCATTTCGCCTGGAAGAACTGCCTTTAGCATTTCTTACAAAGCCAGTCTAGTGGTGGGGAATTTCTTCAGCTTTCTTTGTCTGGGAATATCTTCATCTCTTCTTCAATTCTGAAGGAGAGCTTTACCAGGAAAACTATTCTTCACTGGCAAGGTTGTTTCTCTCAGCACTTTAAGTATCATTCTACTCCTTTCTGGCCTGTAATGTTTTGGTTGAAAAATCTACCTATAGTCTTTTGGGTGTTCCCTTATATGGATGGAGATCCGTCCCCAGGGCATTCCAGAAGAGAAAACCAGCTAACGGGCAGTCCTGCACAGGACAAATTGAGAGAAAGGTGGGAGATGGGTCTTTGAGGACAGGACATGGGCCCTGGAGGTGAACAGGGGAGCTGGGGGCCGGAACAAGAAACCAAAGCTAAGAAGATACAGGCCTAGGGAGACCCCAGGCCTGAGTGGTACATATCACTCTTTGCTTGCTGCTTTCAAGATTCTCCCTTTCAACTTTTTACAGTTTGAATATAATGTGTCTCAGTGTGGCTGGGGAAGTGCCCACAAGCTCTTTCAGGCTTCAGCAAGGATCCCAGTCAGCTCCCACATGCAGGCGAATTAGAAGCCCAACTTTCAGGCAGTAGGTAAGAAAGTATGTAGTCTAATCCCTTGCAGGGAGAAACTGAGAGCTCTTGAGTTTTTGCCTGCTTCCTCTGTGATGAACCTCATGGGAAAGCCTTTGAAAGTGCTCACACACTCATTAAAAACCAACTGTTTGTTGACTGTGGTCCTGATGGTCTGGCAAATGCTGAGTCTCACTAGCTATCAGATGTAAAAATCAGGGCAGTAGATACATGATCCAAAAGCTTCACTCCTTAGAGAGAAGCTGGGATTTATTTGGTGGTTCCTTCCCAATTGTAAAGTGCTGTGCCAGGGTACTTGATGAACTTGTAGTTTCCTGGACTTTATCCATCAAAGATTCTCCCTTTGGTTGGCCTAGAAATCTGCATTATTTTTCAGATGCACCTGCAGATTATTCTGAAGCAGGACAATGCTTAGAAAAACTATTGCTTTCTCCTTTCTAATCCCACTGTTACTACTTTAAATGGAGCCCTTATCATTTTTTGCCTGATTTATATACAAGTCTCTAAATTAAATGTGCCACCCCTTTCTATTTCCAGGCTCTGATCACACATAGTCAGAGGTGGTCAGTGTGTAGCCTAAAACACTCCATTGCTCATGGCACTAAGGCTCTCAAACACCTAATCCCTGTTTTCTTCCACCTGAAGACCTTTTCAGTGCCCCTCACTCCTGCTTCCCTGCTTCTCACTACTACCTTAGTCTGTAGTGTGCTTCTCATCCTTCAAGGGTAGCATTGCTGGACTGTGTTGAGAGGCTCTCTCTTCCATCATCTCACTCCTCCTATAATTAGCCTCATCAGAGAATCTACTTCAGTGTACTGTGATACTTTCCTAGTTCATCAAGTCTTTCCATAAGAATGGCACTTTGGATCAAAGACCCTGACTTAAGGGAAAGGTTCCCTCTCACAGCAGGCTGCTCACAAAGCCTAGAATGGATTTCCTAGGGTATATGTAAACTGGCCAGTATCTATGTAAGCCTGACCCAAGATAGTGACTGCTGTTCCTGCCTGGAAATGACAAGAGGCTAGGGTCGGGGCTCAGTAGCCATTCTCTGAGCCTGGGGTCCAACTCTAGAATCCAGCTCTCAGTCTGACCTGAAGTTCAATCTGAAACATGGGTCTTGGTGAGTCATGCTGTGCCCTGGNTGACTGCTGTTCCTGCCTGGAAATGACAAGAGGTGAGGGTCGGGGCTCAGTAGCCATTCTCTGAGCCTGGGGTCCAACTCTAGAATCCAGCTCTCAGTCTGACCTGAAGTTCAATCTGAAACATGGGTCTTGGTGAGTCATGCTGTGCCCTGGCACAGGGCTTTTAAGGCCTCTGTCCCAAAAGGACTATTTCTAGAATCTAGAATCCAATCTTGTAGTCTTCTCTGGGTGTGACCTTCTGAGGAAGGAGTTTGTAGAATACAAACTAAGAACACTCTTTTCAATGCAAGCAAGATTATGTTTGGGGACAAACTTATCTGAGGTGGGATTTGATTCCTGCCTCAGAAATATACTAGCTGCCTTACCTCAGACAAATTAACATCAGATAGACTTTGTTTCTTTATCTGATAAATGGAGATAAATAAAAAAAAATAAAGTCCACACAGACTTTTTCATAGGATTAAATTAAATAATGATTGAAACGGGTTTAACACACAGGAACCAGAGATCAAATTGCCAACATCCGCTGGATCATGGAAAAAGCAAGAGAGTTCTAGAAAAACATCTGTTTCTGCTTTATTGACTATGCCAAAGCCTTTGACTGTGTGGATATCACAATAAACTGGAAAATTCTGAGTGAGTGAGTGAGTGAAGTCGCTCAGTCGTGTCCGACTCTTTGCGACCCCATGGACTGTAGCCCACCAGGCTCCTCTGTCC
>SJYX01018619.1:895803-917740 GCA_006410675.1 Oreotragus oreotragus | reverse complement strand
AGGGAAACACTGACTTATGTTGCTGAAGAATCTGAAGCTAATAAAAGGTTCTGTCTCTGAGCGTGAACCTAAGTGACATAAAGACCAACCGTTCAGGAAACACCTCCCGTGCTCGCCAGGGCCGGTGTCAAGGCAGATAGACCCGCCCTGCAAGACTGCTGTACAGCAGGGGAGGGCCACTTTTCCTCCCTTCCACTCCTCAAGTTTGGGTTGAAAAGGTGGGGGCTGGATACTATACTGCCACAGGTTTTTAAGGAACTAAGGTGTTACTCAAAAATACAAAATGTTTAGGGGGGGAATCTGGGAATAATTTACCGGAAAGTAATTTATTTGCTTAAGAAAGAGGTGTTAAGAACCACAACCCACGGTTCTGATCTGCCAAGGATTTCCTCTCAGAGCTCTTGCACAAATAAGAGGTTGTGCTTGGTAAGACATCAAACAAGACAGATATGCACCTAAATTTCTAATGTGTTCTATGGGTTTCAATTCTGAAAAAAAAGACAATGAATAAAGATTTTAATAAGTTAAAAAAAAAAAAAGAATAAATTCTTTCCTTTGAAAATCCGATTCCCAATTAGATGCATAAGAAATACATCACTTTATATGTTTTTCCAGTGAAGTAAACTGTGTCTGTATTTGGCATTCTTTTGAGTCTTTACTCTGAAAAATGCCATAACTACTTCAGAACTTGAAGTCCCAGGATCTGTTCTGGATCACCACTTAATTTGTATTATTGGGGCTTCCCTAGTGGCTCAGAGGGTAAAGCGTCTGCCTACAATGCGAGAGACCCGGATTCGATCCCTGGGTTGGGAAGATCCCCTGGAAAAGGCAATGGCAATTTTGTATTATTAACCACTGTTTTTTCTTGTAGGTCATACCCCTAAGGATAGTTGTGTGAATTGATTTGAAAGATCCTGATCTCCAAACCTAATTTAATACTGCTGAATGGAATATTAAGGGCTATTGCTATGGATTAGTGCTTCTTGATTTTTCATTTGGCCATGAATTATCTGGAGATCTTGTTAAAATGTGGATTCTGATTCAGTAAATTTGGCAGGGGTGGAGGCTGAGTTTTTGCATTTTAAAATAAGTTCCCAGGTGATACTGGGTTATTGGAACTATTTTAAATAGCATGGTTCTAGATTGTGTGATAAGTGGCTTCTCTTGACTTTTCAGCATGCTCAGGGTAGGTGTTGTGACACTTTCAAAAGCAGCTTTCCAGAAAAATTGGACAGCTACACCTAAAAGAATGAAATTAGAACATTCTCTAACACCACACACAAAAACCCCCCTCAAAATACATTAAAGATTTAAATGTAAAAATGGATACTATAAAACTCCTAGAGGAAAACATAGACAAACCACTCTTTGACAAAAACACATAAAAAGTATGTTTTTGGATCCATATCCTAGAGAAATGGAAATAAAAACAAAAGTAAAGAAATGAGATCTAATTAAACTTAAAATCTTTTACACACAAAGGAAACCATAAACAAAACAAAAGGACAACTTACAGAAATGGAAGAAAATATTTGTAAACAACTGGCAAGAGATTAACCTCCAAAACAGACCAACAGCTCATATAGCTCAATATTTAAAAAGCAGACAACCCAATCAAAAAATAGGCAGAAGATCTCAATAGACATTTCTCCAAAGAAGACATATAGATGGGAATTCCTTGGTTGTTGCAGGGTTTAGGACTCCACATTTCAACTGCAGGGGTCACAGGTTCAATCCTTTTTTGGGGAGCTAAGATCCCACATGCCACATGGCATGTCCCCCACAAAAAGAAAAAGGAAACATACAGATGGCTCAGAGACACATGAAATATTGTTGTTATTCAGTTGCTAAGTCATGTCCAACTCTTTGTGACCCCATGGACTGCAGCATGCCAGGCTTCCCTGTCTTTCACTATCTCCTAGAGTTTGCTCAAACTCATGTCCACTGAGTCAGTGATGCCATCCAACCATCTCATCCTCTGTTGCCCCCTTCTTCTCCTGCTCTCAATCTTTCCTAGCATCAAGGTCTTTTCCAATGAGTTGGTTCTTTGTATCAGATGATCAAAGTATTGGAGCTTCAGCTTCAGCATCAGTCCTTCCAATCTCCTTGCTGTCAAGTGACTCTCAAGAGTCTTCTCCAGCACCATAGTTCAAAAGCATCAATTTTTTAGCACTCAGTCTTCTTTATGATCCAGCTCTCAAATTTATATACATGATTACTGGAAAAACACTTCTTGGTAGCTCAGATGGTAAAGAATTTGTCTGCAATGTGGGAGACCCAGGTTTGATCCCTGGATTAGGAAGATCTCTTGGAGAAGAGAACGACTATCCGCTTCAATATCCTTGCCTGGAGAATTCCATGGACAGAGGCCATACAGTCTATGAGGTCGCAAATAATCGGACATGACTGAGTGACTAACACTTTCACACTTTTGCTAATTATTAGAGAAATACAACTCAAAACTGCAAGCTAGAGTGAAGTATCACCTCACACCAGTCAGAATGGCCATCTACAAATAAATGCTAGAGAGAGTGTGGAGGATAAGGAACCCCCCTACACTGTTGGTGAGGTATAAATTGCTATAGCCACTGTGGAGAAGAGTACGCTCAGTTGTGTCCAACTCTTTGCGACCTCATGGACTATAGTCTGCCAGGCTCCTGTGCCTATAGGATTTTCCTAGCAAGAGTACTGGAGTGGGTTGCCATTCCCCTTTCCAGGGGATCTTCCTGGCCCAGGGATGAAGCCTACATCTCCTGTGTCTCCTGCATTGGCAGGTGAATTCTTTACCACTGAGCCACCTGGGAAGCCCATGAAGAACGGTAGGGTAGTTCCTTAAAAAACTAAAAACACAGCTATGGTGTGATCCTGCAATCCTATTTTTGGGCATATATCCAGATAAAACTATAATTTGGAAAGATACATGCACCCCAGTGTTCATTGCAGCACTATTTTCAATAGCCAAGACATGGAAGAAACCTAAATGTCCAATTACTGATGAATGGATAAAGAAGATGTGCTTTATACATATACAGTGGAATATTACTCAGACATAAAAAGAATAAAATAATGCCATTTGCAGCAACATGAATAGATCTAGGGGTAGAGAAGGAACAGAGAAAAGAATTGTTTGGAAGCCTGTTTAAGAAACAGACCACTGGATCCCCTCCCAAATGGGTTGTATAGCAACTGTCCCTCTCACACCTGGGAGGAAGTGGTGTAGTCAATATAAAGATACAACAAAGAGTATCTAGATGAGAATGGGGTTGGGCATTTGGCAGAGTTGAGGGCATGGATATTGTCCTGAAAAATGGGATGGAATGAAATGTCCAAAATGAGCACTGAAACCATGGGCCCAGCTTTCTTCCTGCATTTGGCAACCAAAGTGGTGGCAGCCAGAGATGCTCTCCAGGTGAGAGACCGGAGAAGCTTCCCTAGGGAATATGAGAGATCCAAGAGAGAAGGGAGAAAGCCAGCCTGGGACACTGACACCAGGTATTCACTGAAACAACCCAGTCAGAGCGAAATAGCGACAAGCCCCGCCAGTTTGCAGTTCTATAGTTCCCCATTCAAGTGTGAGCAAATAGCTAAGGATCAGGAGACTTTAGAAGAAAACATTAAGTATGAAAGGTAAAGACCAAAATGAGCTGAGAGAATAAAGCCGCCTGAAGGAAGCATGAAATGCAAATGGGAAAACATACATAAAACGTTCTCAGTATCTTCACAGAGATAAGAGAAACACTACATGCGTGAAACAAGAAGAGGATATTTATAAAGGGACAATCAGAGAACAAAAAAAAAGCTCTTAGAAATTATAATAGCAAAAATGAAAACTCAGTGGATGGGCTAAGGCAAAGAAATGCAATGCAGAAAAGAAAACCATAGAAATGTAACTTCCAAGTACTTGAAATTCTAGAAAGAGGGCACACAAATAGTGATGTATACAATTCTCAAGGAAAACTTTAGTAAGATTTCTAGAAATAAAGGACATGAATTTCCAGATTGATGGGGAGCACCAACCACAATGGGTGAAAGCAGACCCTGGCTCTGGCACTGGGGCATGTTAGAGTGAAAGTCAGGAGCAGTGAAGACAGGAGGAGATCTATAGACTTCCAGAGAGGTAAACATGATTGTTGTAAAGGGTCAGGAGTCAGAGTGGCATCAGGTTCCTTTATAGTAATGATAGAAGCTATAAGAGAAGGGAGTTATGCCTTAAAATTTCAGAAAGAAAGGAATTTCCATTCTGGTGTTCTATATCCAGCCAGTATTAATTAAAGATGAACATGAAGTGAAGTATTTTTAGATATGGAAATTCTCAAAATTTATCTTTGTTAGAAAGATACTCTAAAATGAGAGAATTAATCAAAAAAGAGGAAGGCATAAAGATCCAGGCAACAGTGGGTCCAACACTGAAAAAAAGCAAAGGAAGTCCTAGGATGTCAGTGAAGAGGAATCCCAAGCTGTGCAGCAGGCCTCAAGAAGTCAGCCCAGATTGGAGCAAGCCCAGAGCTCTAGAAGATGAAATTAGAGAATATCTAAGATATTTGAATGTACTGGAGAAGTGGTTTATAAAATGATGGGGTAGGGAGGATGAAGGGAAGAAGGTCAATTTAGTGGTAAAACATCAAAAACTAAGCCAATAAAGATAATTATTAACTCTAGAGAAAATAAAATGTTGTTCACAGAATAAAAAATATTTACCACGTTAGCATAATGCCAACACTGAACATCAATCTAGCCAAATTTCTGCAAGGATGGGCGTGATTGGAATATACCTGGCAATAGGGTAAGAGTGATGAAACAGGTTAGTCTCATCACCCCACAGAGAAACCAATGGGAGATTCAAAAATAGAAAACAACATAAGCATGTTGTTTAGACATATAGAAGTAAATGCCACAATAACTGACTAAAAGAATCTAAAGAGTATCTTCCTTTGCTCTTCGTAGAACTATTTGACTATCTGTGCCCATAAAACTTTTGTGAAATTACCAATTTTGTAAAAATAAACCCCACATATCAGAAACGAATGAGATAAGGAGAAGGGAACTCTTTCCTATAAGCCGTCATCTGTTGTATTTTATAGCAGTGGTTTTGGAAAATAGCAAAAGGATAAGGAAGGAAATAAAAAAGCACAAGAATGTCACTACCCAAAGATAATTACTGTCAGAATTTCAGCTAAGATTCAGTGTATTTCCTATGAGCAGAGCATTTAACCTAGCACATTTCTGTTTCACTCCAAGATTCAATTGAATGGAACAAGCATGTGCATGCCAAGTATTGTGTTAGTCCCTGTCCTTTAATTCTGTTACAGGTTGTGAGTGAATTCGCTCAGTCGTGTCCGACTCTTTGTGACCCCATGGACTGCAGCCTACCAGGCTCCTCCATCCATGGGATTTTCCAGGCAAGAATACTGGAGTACTTAGTCTAACAGAGGTAAAAGGAGAATGGAGTTTTCATTACTTGGAGAAGTCCTCTGCTTCCATTTCTTATTAACAAATCAACACTGAACTTACTAAACTTAATCTCTGTAGCTGCAAAAGTTATAAAAGGAGAAGAAACTCTGCCAAGGCCAGTAATAAAATGAAGCACACTACAGGCTAATCAGGAATTAACCAGATTTAATTCCTATATACTCACTGCATGCTCAGCTGCATCTGAGTCTTTGTGACCCCCTACACTCTAGCACATCAGGCTTTTCTGTCCATGGGATTTCCCAGGCAAGGATACTGGAGTGGTTGCCATTTGCTCCTCCAAGGGGTCCTTCCAACCAGGAATCGAACCTGCATCTCCTGCATTGGTAGGGGGATTCTTACCACTGAGTTACCATGGAAACCCTATATACTCACTACCAGCACAAAATGTCAAGTATAGTAAGTGCTTGCAGCCCTTACTTTGGCTGTTGTAACTGAGAGTAAACACTTATCTTCACTGTTTTGTCACTGGTAAAGCCTATTAACAATTCCTGCGAAAGTAAAACAGAATCTGGGTAATAAAGTCTAACCTTTTCTTTTTTCTTTTCCTTTGAGTCTGTCTTGTTTCACCAGCTCAAATGGTGCCAATTGCAGAGGCCTTGCAGCAGGCACTTCAGACTCAAGTTATTCATGTGGAATGGCTGTGACTGACACCTCAGCTCTGTGGACCATGTGGAGGAGAGCTGCACGTGACCCTGCAAATCAAGATGGCAGCAGTGGGCTGTGTGCGCTGCCCCCAGCACTGTGATCTAGAGCCTCAGCGCAGCTGCACTGCTCTACGGAAACTCCACCCACTCCCTGCTGCTGTTGTTCTTGTTCAGTTGCTAAATCATGTCTGACTCTTTGCGACCCCCATGGACTGCAATGCGCCAGGCTTCCCTGTCCTTCACTATCTTCTGGAGTTTGCTCAAACTTATGTCCATGGATTCAGTGATGCTATCCAACCATCACATCCTCTGTCGCTCCCTTCTCCTGCCCTCAATCTTTCCCAGCATCAGGGTCTTTTCCAGTGAGTTGGCTCTTTGCTTCAGGTGGCCATATTATTGAAGCTTCAGTTTAAGCATCAGTCCTTCCAGTAAATATTCAGGGTTGGTTTTCTTTAGCATTGATTGGTTTGATTTCCTTGCTATCCAAGGGACTCTCAAGAGTCTTCTCCAGCACCACAGTCTGAAGTGCTCAGCCTTCTTTATGGTCCAACTCTCACATCCGTACATGACTACTGACTGCTGAGAACCCTATAAAGCAGTTTTGCTCATGGCCTACAGAGGAGAATTCACTCTACAGTAAGGGTCTATACCTCTCTGTTCTTGATCAAAGAATTAAACTTTCCTTTGCTTCTGAACTGCACTGCCTCATTATCTTGGCTCTAAAGACACTGAGCAGAAGGACCTTTGTTGTGCCAACTGAGGGTCACTTAACAGCTTTGCTACAAAGCTGGGCAGGGCAGTGGCCTGGTGACCAGGCATGGTGTTTATTTCTCCCAGCTTTATACTTTTGATAAGAAAATTAAATTCTGTACCCTTTAAGCCCAATTCATGTCAAAGCCATAACTTCTCTTATCCCAACTTGATGAAGGAAAAAAAAAAAAGGCAAACAGATAAGAAAATGTTTTGCACCAGAACTATTTGTTGGTGCTGGGCTCCAGCCTCTTTAGTCTACTTTCTCTGCAGTTGCAATGCTGTCTGTCTGAAGCAGCCCACATGTTTCTGGAGTCTGATTGAAACCCTGTTCTCCTCTCGCTTGGCTCCTCCTCTATAGAATGGGCCTGTTCATAACATCAACTTTTGTTGTTGTTCAGTGTCTAAGTCATGTTCAACTCTTTGTGACCCCATGGACTGCAGCATGCCAGGCTCCTCTGTCCTCCTCTGTCTCCCAGAGTTGCTCAAATTCATGTTCACTGAGTCGGTGTTGCTATCTAACCATTTCATCCTCTACCACCCTCTTCCCTGATCTTTCTCAGCATCAGGTTGTTGTGTTTTTTTTCCCCCAGTGAGTCAACTCTTTGCATCAGGTGGCCAAAATATTGGAGCTTCAACTTTAGCATCAGTCCTTCCAATGAATACTCAGGGTTAATTTCCTTTAGTATTGACTGGTTTGATCTCCTTGTAGTCCAAGGGACTCTCAAGAGTCTTCTTCACCACCACAATTTAAAAGCATCAATTCTTTGTATTTGCAAGGCACATAGACCAGTGTGTGGCACCTAACAGGTACTATGTAAGCATTTCCCATTTAATGGAAATAAATCCTGTGTCACTGGGGTCAAAAGTCTGTGCCCCAGCGCGGGAAGAAGAGGGTGTGATGAATTGAGAGAGTAGCATTGAAACATACACGTTACCATATGTAAAATAGATGGTGGGAAGTTGCTGTATAACATAGAGAGCTCTACCAGTCCTCTGTGACAACCTAGAAGGGTGGCTGGGAGGGAGATTCAACAGGGTATTCATGAGAAATAAGCTACTCCACAACTATTAGATTATAAAAATATCTTACTATATGCCAGATGTAATTTTAATCATTTTGTGTACCCCATCTCATTTAATCTTTACAACAATTCATTTTAGAGATAAGCAAACCAAAGCACAGAGAAATGAAGTTGCTTGCCCAAGGTTACACAGTTGGCAAGTGTTGGAGCCAAGATTCAGTCCTAAACAAGGTGGCTGCAGGGACCATGTGTTCCACACGACAATAGGCTACACCTCAAAGAGCATGCTCTGTTAGGAATAACATACAACTTTAAATGCTACTGATCTTTGTTTTGTTTCCACTGTGAATAGAAGCCTCAACAAAACTCAACAGTTCCGCGTGTTCATTTGCCACAAAGCACCAACTTCTTCCCTATCTGAACTTTTCTTTCCGCTTTCATAAAAATTAGTCTTATTCCACTGAAAGATAGGCACCTACTGATTTTGAATTCTACATTCACCAGATTCATAGCCAAAGTAAAGCTAAAGAAAAGTCAGCAGGAGGTTACTTGGCCATTTGCCTCAGGCTGACCTCTACTAGTGGGCTCTGACGGTAAATGGTCCCTCAGCTAATTCTGTACTTTAGCTTTGCTGGTCCTTACATCTAATTCCAACCATTACTCACGAAGATCAAACTCTGGTAGGAAAATGATCTACAAATCAAGAACCCCATTTCCAGCAGAGACTGCTTCTGGGTGTAAAAGCTATCTAGGGTATTTTCACAGGACTCAATTATTCTGAGTGAGGCCAAGAACACCTGGAGCCCCTACTATTGATCAGAGAGTTGTTTATAGAGAGGACAGGTTTAGCACCAAACCCACAAGCTAGTGAACTGCTCTCTCCACACTGGGACTGGGGTCCTGAGGATCAGCAGTAGCCCTTGGGGCCAGAACAGCCTCTCTGTTGGGTTAGGGCAGCAGACCATCTGGCATGGCTCTCCTCTTTGGCTACCTTCTCCTCAGCTCCATGTTGCCTATCACCCCTCTGTCATAATCCTCCCATACCACACTTGTTGCAGTGTGAGTGCATGCATGTAATGTGCACACATCACAGGTCCATCTTGCCTTCTTGGGGAACTGTCTTGCCCAAATAAAACTGAGGAGTTTCTCATGACATTTCAGGGTGACACTAGCAAACCATTTCTTGGGTAGGGTTACTTCTAAAATGACTCACCCCACATTTAGAGAGGGACATTATTTCTAACTTTAATTCCAAATTCCGAGATCAGCTCCCTACACAGAGCCGACCTCTCGCCAATTAAACATTTAAGGATTCAACATTTATAAGTGTTTATATGGATGTGTGCATTTACATATATATCTGTGTGTATATGTATATGATCATGTATTAAAGAGACAAGGAAAACTTCTGGGAAATTACCCAAAGTTCTATATTTGAAATGAAAAGTTGCCAGAAAACTGAAATAACAAGAAGTTCCCATGTAATTAATTTTAGGCCAGTATTTCTTATTTCTTACTCACAATGCACTTTGCTTCAAACCCAGAGAAAATTAATTTCATCATAAGAACTAGAACGGAGAAGGCAATGGCACCTCACTCCAGTACTCTTGCCTGGAAAATCCCATGGATGTAGGAGCCTGGTGTGCTCCAGTCCATGGGGTCGCTAAGAGTCGGACACGACTGAGCGACTTCACTTTATTACACTTTCACGCATTGGAGAAGGAAATGGCAACCCACTCCAGTATTCTTGCCTGGAGAATCCCAGGGACAGGGGAGCCTGGCGGGCTGCCGTCTATGGGGTCACACAGAATCGGACATGACTGAAGCGACTTAGCAGCAGCAGCAAGGACTAGAAATAGTTTTAGCAGAAAATATCACTGTATTATAGGTATGCATATTAAAATCACAGATATCTTCGTACTAGTCCAAGAATTTAACTTAAAAACTGTCAAGGTAAGCATGATTGCTTATTTTTGGATTTATGTACTAATATTTACTAAAATTCACTTGCTACTTGTTCATTTATTTTTGTCTTGAATGTAGACACACACTAAGTAGCAAATATCAAAAGTTTTAGAAGGTTCCAAGTTAGACCTTTCAGCAGAAGTAGAGTGATTCTGTGGGATTCAGATAATTTTGTAGCAAGTGTTATCCCTCCTTTCTACAATGATTGCTCTTCAACTCGCTCTAGTGGCTATCGTGTGATGAGGGGGAAAAAAATCAGCATTTTCCAAATAGCACTTGTTAAGGCTTCTGTGAAGTGATTATATTGTAAATGACAATTTACAAAAATTGTCATTTTATATTTGGGGCACATAAGTTAAACATTAGCCCACTATGGAAAAGTTTTACTATAAAACTGTCTTATGCTAGAAGCAATAAAGCCACATTTGGTCATTGAAAAATTTATAAGTGAAGTGATAATATATGACTGTGGTGATTTGCAGAAGATGGGAGGAAGGAAGAAAGAAAGGAGGACTTGTTGTTTAGATGCTCAGTTGTGTCTGACTCTCTGTGACCCTATGTACTGTAGCTTTCCAGGCCCCTCGGTCCATGACATTTCCCAGGCAAGAATACTGGAGTGGGATGCCATTTCCTTCTCCAGGTGATCTTCCTGACCCAGGGATCAAACTCACGTCTTCTGCATTGGCAGGTAGATTCTTAACCTGAGCCATCAGGGCGGCTCATATGGTTGAACTAAACCTGGTTAATTGCCAGTGATTATTTATTGCAGTAACTTTTAAACTTTGTACTTATCCTGTTTTATTTGCCTTTAAAAAAAATGTTATCTATTATCACAAGAATGATGTTAGAATTCTGACCTTTGAATCAAACAGATATAGATTTTACAGAATCCAAACAGATGTCATTTAAATACTGTAAGACTTGTAGCATGACAGATAGAAAGAATATAAAAATCATTCAGCCTAGAATGTAACTCGATATGACTCATTGGATCCAAACCATTAGTGAAGCAATGTGGATGAGGATTGTGGGGTTAAATCATATGTGACAAGTAGGGCTCATACACTCTAATGCAAGGTAAGTGGTTTGTGTGAGATCCCCTTATCTGGCATAGGAACATTAAAGAGACTTCTAGTAAGACTAGTGCCCCATCATTGTGAGAAAACTCATCCTAGACGTTGTTGAAATAAACTTCCAGACTCAAGATGGAGCCACTCCTGTCCGGAGTGTTACATCAGCAAACTTTCGTGTTTCTGTAAATGTTTCATGTGACCAAAAACATGGTGTATCCAATCAGACTATTCCATATATTGGGCCAGCTGTGGACCCTGGACTCATTTATTTGTTCCTTGATCTCTCTAAATAAGGTCAGATATACAATCCTAATCAACCATGCCTTCTTTCCACGTTGGAACTTATAAAGCTTTGCGAAACTCACTGTTACCCAAAATACCTCAGGAAAGGTGTTCGGCTGCTTGTGAGGCACTGTATGCCCCCAATCCATGGCTTGCTTTTCCCTGCCCTGAATAAAGGGAATTAAACTCATCACTAAATTGTTTAATTTTTCATTTGACAATGTCTACCATGATAAATATTCTTATCCCACCCAAAGTGTCAAGTCTACAAACAACCTCAGCTATCAAACAGGGCAATGGAAAATTACTTGGGAGGAAATAATTTCCTCCTTCACAGGCAAATGTCTGAGGGGATTTAGAGTTAAGTATAGAGGTGGTAAAATTAACCAGACTCTGAGTTATTACTATTTTGAGTTAAATTTGGGAATAGTCTATAGCTATCTAGTATTTTAAGTGCAGGCACAGCTCAGAGATACTTCAGCTTTGGTTTCAGACCACCACAGCAAAGTGGGTATTGCAGTAAAGCAAACATATGAATTTTGGGGTTTCCTAGTGCATAATGGCACCCCACTCCACTACTCTTGCCTGGAAAATCCATGGATGGAGGAGGCTGGTAGGCTGCAGTCCATGGGGTTGCTAAGAGTCGGACACGACTGAGTGACTTCACTTTCACTTTTTACTTTCATGCATGGGAGAAGGAAATGGCAACCCACTCCAGTGTTCTTGCCTGGAGAATCCCAGGGACAGGGAAGCCTGGAGGGCTGCTGTCTATGGGGTTGCACAGAGTTGGACACGACTGAAGCACCTTAGCAGCAGCAGCAGCAGCAGTGCATATAAAAGTTACGTTTACACTATGCTGTAGTCTGTTAACTGTGCAATAGCATGAAGTCTAAAAAACAATGTACATACCTTAATTTTAAAATAATTTATTGCTAAAAATTTATTGCTAACGATCATGTGAACCTTCAATAAGTGGTAGTAGTAACGTCAAAGATCGCTGGTCACAGATCACCATAACAAATACAATAGTAATAAAAATAAATAAATAATGTGGCACATTATTTATGTGTCACATTATGTGAGCAAACGCTGTTGGAAAATGGCACTGATAGACTTGCTTGACACACGATGCCACAATCTTCCCCCAGCAAAGAGCTCAGCTTTCTATTAAACGTGTTACTAGAAAGGTTTAATCAAACAGACCAAAGTCCTAGTGGGAAGCTGCTGTATACCACAGGGAGCTCAGCTCAGTGCTCTGTGATGACCTAGAGGGCTTGGATGGAGGCATAGGGGGTGAGAAGGAGGCTCAAGAGGAAGGCAATGTATATATACATGTAGCTGATTCAAGTTGTCATACAGCAGAAAGCAACATTATAAAGCAATTATATTCCAATTAAAAATAAAAGACCAAGGCCCATGTCATCATCAGACTCTTCAGATTCTTCTCTCTTGCCTTCTACATTTTTAAAAATTTTTCAAATTTAATTTTTAATTTTCTTAGTTATCAAATAGAGCACACTTACTAGAGCATGCACAGAGCATGAATGTGCTGCTAAAACAGTTTATCATCAAACATCCATGTAACCACCAGCCAGTTTGAGAAGTGGAATATTGCTTGGACCCTAGAAGTCACCCTCATTTTTCCTATGACTATCTTTCCCCCAAAGAATAACCATTACCCCGACTCCTATGATAACTATTCTTTGTATTTCATTATAGCTTTCCAGCTTATTCATGAATCCTTAAATACTATAGATAGTTATGAAGACTCTTTTCAGTTATATTTAAGTGGAATTATACAGCGTAGATTGTTTCATGCTCTGTATTCTGTCTGCGAGAGTCATCCATGTTGCAGTGTATAGCTGTGGTTTATTTATTTATTTTTAAGGAGTTGAATTGCCAGCTTATAGGGAAGGCCAGGCTGTTTCCCACAGTGCTTGTGGTCTATCTGTCCCCAGCAGTATATAAGAATTCCAGCTTTTGCACATCCTCATCTTCTCTGTGGAGAAGGCAATGGCATCCCACTCCCATACTCTTGCCTGGAGAGTCTCATGGACGGAGGAGCCTGGTGGGCTGCAGTCCATGGGGTTTAAAAACAATGTACATACCTTAATTTTAAAATAATTTATTGCTAAAAATTTATTGCTAACGATCATGTGAACCTTCAATAAGTGGTAGTAGTAACGTCAAAGATCGCTGGTCACAGATCACCA
This sequence comes from Oreotragus oreotragus, assembly GCA_006410675.1. Lineage (NCBI taxonomy): Eukaryota > Metazoa > Chordata > Mammalia > Artiodactyla > Bovidae > Oreotragus > Oreotragus oreotragus. Next base: position 904,316 of record SJYX01018619.1, on the reverse strand, counting down.
TAACAAATACAATAGTAATAAAAATAAATAAATAATGTGGCACATTATTTATGTGTCACATTATGTGAGCAAACGCTGTTGGAAAATGGCACTGATAGACTTGCTTGACACACGATGCCACAATCTTCCCCCAGCAAAGAGCTCAGCTTTCTATTAAACGTGTTACTAGAAAGGTTTAATCAAACAGACCAAAGTCCTAGTGGGAAGCTGCTGTATACCACAGGGAGCTCAGCTCAGTGCTCTGTGATGACCTAGAGGGCTTGGATGGAGGCATGGGGGGGTGAGAAGGAGGCTCAAGAGGAAGGCAATGTATATATACATGTAGCTGATTCAAGTTGTCATACAGCAGAAAGCAACATTATAAAGCAATTATATTCCAATTAAAAATAAAAGACCAAGGCCCATGTCATCATCAGACTCTTCAGATTCTTCTCTCTTGCCTTCTACATTTTTTAAAATTTTTAATTTTCTTAGTTATCAAATAGAGCACACTTACTAGAGCATGCACAGAGCATGAATGTGCTGCTAAACAGTTTATCATCAAACATCCATGTAACCACCAGCCAGTTTGAGAAGTGGAATATTGCTTGGACCCTAGAAGTCACCCTCATTTTTCCTATGACTATCTTTCCCCCAAAGAATAACCATTACCCCGACTCCTATGATAACTATTCTTTGTATTTCATTATAGCTTTCCAGCTTATTCATGAATCCTTAAATACTATAGATAGTTATGAAGACTCTTTTCAGTTATATTTAAGTGGAATTATACAGCGTAGATTGTTTCATGCTCTGTATTCTGTCTGCGAGAGTCATCCATGTTGCAGTGTATAGCTGTGGTTTATTTATTTATTTTTAAGGAGTTGAATTGCCAGCTTATAGGGAAGGCCAGGCTGTTTCCCACAGTGCTTGTGGTCTATCTGTCCCCAGCAGTATATAAGAATTCCAGCTTTTGCACATCCTCATCTTCTCTGTGGAGAAGGCAATGGCATCCCACTCCCATACTCTTGCCTGGAGAGTCTCATGGACGGAGGAGCCTGGTGGGCTGCAGTCCATGGGGTTGTGAAGAGTCGGACACTACTGAGCGACTTCCCTTTCACTTTTCACTTTCATGCATTGGAGAAGGAAACGGCAACCCACTCCAATGTTCTTACCTGGAGAATCCCAGGGACAGCGGAGCCTGGTGGGCTGCCGTCTATGGGGTCACACAGAGTCGGACACGACTGAAGTGACTTAGCAGCAGCATCTTCTCTGAGTGTTTTCCATCTTTTTCACTTTACCTTTTCTGATGGGTGACTAGGATATCATATTGTGTCCACGTTGTAGTCCCTTGATTAATGAGGCTTAAATTCTCTTATATGTTTATAAAAACTGGGGCAACAGTGGTGGAGGGGGCAGGATCTCTGCTGGCATAGCATCAGCTTGTAGGGCAGGTCCACCAACCCGACATTGCAGGTGAGGCTCCCAATGCTGACATTGGCCAAGCACTTTAATGAGGACAGTGATCTTATCATCATGGAGAGACAGATACCAAAGTGCAGGTGAATGCTAGGTGGGGGCTGCCAGGTTCGGGGCTAGTTTGCTGAAGAGAGTGAGGGCCAATCCCAACATGTCCTTAGCTTCCTTGGAAGAATGGACAGAGCACCTTAGCAGTATCTGAGGAAAGCACCACAAATCTTCAATTTGTAAAAAAAACTTAGTGTCTGCAAGCTTCACTTTAAAGTGAAGCACAATAAAACAAGGTTTTCCTGTACTTAAAACAAGGAAAAGAATTTGGTATATTAAAGGGCAAACAGACTAACAGATTTGCCTTATAATTACATTTTTTTCAATATATATATATTTTTTGATGTGGGCCATTTTTAAAGTCTTTGTTGAATTTGTTACAATATTGTTTTTGTTGTTTATGTCCTGGTCTTTTGGCTGAGAGGCATGGGGATCTTAGTCCCCAACAAAAGTCTGAAGCCACATCCCCTGCGTTACAAGGTGAAGTCTTAACCACTGGACCATCAGGAAGGTACCTCGATTTTAAAATGCATAATGAGTATTAGCTTTGTCATTTTAGATAAGAGGAAACTGTGCTAAATTCATAAACCATATTAGAAAGTTTAAGATAACTTGATTTTGCCATATTTATACATTGTTATTTGATTTATAAAGCTTATTGTTTGAGGTTTATTTATCACACAGTTGATGTATTTTCAAAGAAAATTAAATACATTAAACTTACAAATGTACTTTAAATTTTTGAAGGGAGTTTAATTAGCAAACCAACTATTAATCCAACCCCCTCTTAAACTGAAAAAACTTGCTAAATTTCATGGATGCAAAAGATCTGTAAAATGAGCCAGTTGGTAAAGAAAAAACCATGGACTATACAGTCCATGGAATTCTCCAGGCCAGAATACTGGAGTGGGTAGCCGTTCCCTTCTCCAGGGAATCTTCCCAACCCAGGGATTGAACCCAGATCTCCCCCATTGCAGGCAGATTCTTTGTCAGCTGAACCACAGGGGAAGCCGAAGGATACTGGAGTGGGTAGACTATCCCTTCTCCAGGGGGTCCTTCTGACCCAGGAATTAAATCCTGCATTGTAGGCGGATTCTTTATCAACTGATCTATCAAGGAAGCCTATTCTTAGTTACAACTTAAGTAAATTAAACATTAATTTTAATAATCAAAGTAGCCTCAGAAAATTTTTTCTCTAAGTAATGTTTTGCTCAAGGATACACACTTATTCATCTGGTATTCCCATCTCTTTCAGAATTTTCCAGTTTATTGTGATCCACACAGTTAAAGGCTTTGGCATAGGCAATAAGTCTTTAGCTGTTGCCAAAGATAGGGAAGATGGTTACTTCAACATCTGTGGGAGGAACTCCAAAGTTACATAGCAAAGGACATGAATACAGGACAAGGGCAAGAATGACAGCCAGTAAGTCAATCTACTACATTTTATAATCTTCATCAGCAATATTTTTGTCTTGACATTTTACCAAACCTATGTAAATCTTATTTAAGCAGATCAAAACAAATTGTGAACCTTACATGAAAGCCCATTTTATATAGAATTTTGAGTTACTAAGGGCCTGGTGAAAAATTAGGTAAAGTCTATGGTTCAAGTTAAAATGTTGGATTTTATCCTGAATTCAATAGGAACCGTTGAAGGATTTTAAGTAAGATTTATGTTTTAAAATTATCAATATGGCTACTGCATTTGACATTTGTTTGGATGTTAGTTCTAGAAGGTCTTGTAGGTCTTCATAGAACCATTCAACTTCAGCTTCTTCAGCATTNGGAAGGAATGATGCTAAAGCTGAAACTCCAGTACTTTGGCCACCTCATGCAAAGAGTTGACTCATTGGAAAAGACTCTGATGCTGGGAGGGATTGGGGGCAGGAGGAGAAGGGGACGACCGAGGATGAGATGGCTGGATGGCATCACAGACTCGATGGACGCAAGTCTGAGTGAACTCTGGGAGTTAGTGATGGACAGGGAGGTCTGGTATGCTACGATTCATGGGGTCGCAAAGAGTCGGACACTGAGCGTCTGAACTGAACTGAACTGAACTGAATCCTAAGGAATGTAGAGGAAAAGAAAGTTTGTACTTTCTTCCTCCTTGAGAATTCCAGACCCCTCTCTCCTTGGTGACCCCCGGACTTCTTATCAACCTGCCTAGTAATTAGGTCTCTCAGTAGTAGATACAATGGTCATCTGAGTTAAATTCACCCATTCCAGTCCATTTTAGTTTGCTGATTGCTAAAATGTCAATGTTCACTCTTGCCATCTCCTGTTTGACCACTTCCAATTTGCCTTGATTCATGGATCTAACATTCCAGGTTCCTATGCAATATTGCTCTTTATAGCATCGGACTTTACTTCCATCACCAGTCACATCCACAACTGGGTGTTGTTTTTGCTTTGGCTCCATCTCTTCATTCTTTCTGGAGTTATTTCTCCACTGATCTCCAGTAGCATATTGGGCACCTACCGACCTGGGGAGTTCATCTTTCAGTGTCCTATCTTTTTGCCTTTTCATACTGTTCATAGGGTTCTCAAGGCAAGAATACTGAAGTGGCTTGCCATTCCCTTCTCCAGTGGACCACGTTTTGTCAGAACTCTCCACCATGACCCATCCATCTTGGGTGGCCCTACCCAACCTTTGGCATGGCTAATAGCGTCATTGACTTAGACAAGGCTGTGGTCCATGTGATCAGATTGGTTAGTTTTCTGTGATTGTGGTTTTCAGTCTGTCTGCCCTCTGGTGGAGAAGGATAAGAGGCTTATGGAAGCTTCCTGATGGGAGAGACTGACTGAGGGGGAAACTGGGTCTTGTTCTGGTTGGCAGGGCCATGCTCAGTAAATCTTTAAACCAATTTTCTGTCGATGGATGGGGCTGTGCTTCCTCCCTGTTATTTGACCTGAGGCCAAACTATGGTGGAGGTAATGAAGATGTCTGGTGTGCTGCAGTCCATCCACAGAGTTACAAAGAGTTGAACAGGACTGAGCAACTGAACTAAACTGAATGAAAATAATGGCGACCTCCTTCAAAAGATCCCATGCATGCACTGCTACACTCAGTGCCCCCAACCCTGTAGCAGGCTACCGCCGACCCATGCCTCTGCTGGAGACTCCTGGACCCTCATGGGCAAGTCAAGGAACCCTAGAGGTAATCTAACTCAGTAATTTTCCAATTTGTCTGTATGACATAGTCATCTGGTTAATTAAAATACAGATTTCTGGGCCTCAGTGTTAGAAAATCTGATTCATTAGGCTTTAAGTGGGCCTAGTGTTGGGAGCTGTTAGGCATTACTGACAAAATGGAGGCATGGCCTCAACCCCCTCTCCTCACCCCGCAGGCACGGTCCCAGGATGAAGGGGTTAGCTCTTGTGATTCTGACTTGTTCTTTCCTTTCTTCGGTTGAGTTGGCTGGAAAGAATATTGAGGTGCTTGAGAGAAGCATGAGAAAGCACAAAGCCTACAGTTGTGCCCAGAAAATAATCTATAAAATAACCATTGACATTTGTTCAAGGATCTTTACAAAGAATGTCCCAGGATGAGCACGTAGGCCACAGCTTGAGGCCATGAGAAGGATTGTCATCTGAGACCTGTTTGTGAGAGAAATATTTATGGCAAAAAAAGTTTGCTGAGTTTAGGGTTTAGGAATAATTAAGAATAGCTAGAAGCCTTTTTAGGAGATAATGATCTTTAGATGCTAGGGGCAAACAGGATTTAGAAAGATAAGAAATAAACTGAGGAATGTAGCATGAGTTACAATGTAATCACAAGTTAAGTATGGGACACACAAGAGAAAGTAGATAATAGATAGTAAAGCCGATTCTGAAAGAATCACTGAAGCAGGAACTCTGTTTGAAGAACAACAATAATTTCTGGAGACAGTAAATCTGGGTGGGAGAAACTGAAAATGTCAAACCTTTGACCTAATGCTTTTGTCAAAGTATAAAAGAGAACCTGAAGCTTGAAATAAACATGTAGTTCCGTCCTGAGGCTACATCATCGTCCACTGATACCGCTCACCACTTGAGCCTGATTCCCTGGCTGCTGGAGCTGGACTCCAGCAGCCTAGGAATCTGTATTCACAACAAGGACCTAGATGATTCTGATACTTCTAGGTACTTGAAACTGCTGATATCCACAGCAGTAACTAATGCTCAGAAGAGAAAGTGACTTACAAGGGAACCCTCCACCATAGTAGCCTTGACATAGCTCAGGTGTTCAGATCCCCAGACTAGAATTCTAGTTGTAGAAGAATAAATTTCTGAAATTTGTAACATTGTCATGAGTCATGAAACTCAATTATTATTTTTTAAAAAGCCTTAAACTCTTGAGACATATGAAGTTCTGTTGAAAAGACTTGATCTTGAGAAATGATCATGTAATAAAAGTCAAATGTGAAGTTTATTTAATTAAAAAATCTTTAGTCTGTGTCTCTTCAATATCCAGCTGAACTTGAAAATAACTAAATATAACTTAATTACATCTGCAGAACACTCTGTTTCCAAGTAAGGTAACATTCACAGCTTCTAGGGATTGGGATGTGGGCGTTTTTCAGAGCGCCAGCACACAACCCACTAAGTCTGTTAACTTGCATCACTTCCATTCTTGGTGCCAAATTCTGTATCAGGTAGGACGCACTGAGCACTAAGTAACAGAAAAGTCAACTCACATTGGTTTAAACAACAAAGAAAGAGAGCAGGACCCCACAGCTACTAACTGCATCATCTTACTACTTCTTTGTTCTGCCATCCACAGTGTAGTCATTATGCATGGTAAGTTGCTTCAGTCGTGTCAGACTCTTTGCAACTCCATGGACTGTAGCCTGCCAGGCTCCTCTGTCCATGGGATTCTCCAGGCAAGAGTACTGGAGTGGGTTGCCATTGCCTTCTCCAGAGGATCTTCCCGATTCTCCTGTGTCTCCTGCATTGCAATTGGGTTCTTTATTGCTGAGCCACTGGGGAGGCCCTGTAGTTGTTATCCCAAATCCAGTTACTTTCATTGTCATGGCATTACTGCCAGTGGGAACTCATTCACAACTTATAAGAGAAGCAAGAGCCTATCTTTCCATGACACTAAAGATCAAGGAAGTTTCTTTCCCAGAGCCCTCACCAGTGCGTTCCTTGAATCTCATTGACCCAAAAGAGACCCAGATGGCTCAGATTTGTGCATTTGTGAACCAGCATTGACCCCGGGCTAGCTTGCTACAAATTGTCTAGATTAGTCATGAGACAGAATAGTCACAGTGCCTATCGCCTTGGAAAATTCAAACCTCAGACTCCATGCTATTAAGAGGCTTAAATCTAGGTCAAAAATAAATTTTCTTGTTGAAGACACAAAAATTTATGAGGGGGATTGGCCATACTACCTATAGCTAGGTGATACTTTGAGATATTAATTTATAGATGTTCATTGCTCCTTGGTTTCTCATGTCCCCCTTCCACACTCAAGTAAGGAGCCAATTTGGTACAGCTTTACCTAGGGTGAGATATTTAATGGAATAAAACAAATACATTTCTTGTACTTTCTCCAGATTTAGTTTCCCCCCACCTTAATATCTTTAAAGAAATTACAGAACTTAGAGAAAGAAGCAACAGGGAATGCATCTTGTGGGTGAAAAATGGAATATTCCTGCCATATCAATAAACAAGGATGTCACAGTCATCACTGATTTTTGGCCTTCCAAACGTGAGCTTCTAAACCCTAAGAGCAACCAGGAAAGAAAACAATACCTGCGATCTGGCAGCCGTGAAGCTCCCAAACTCTCAACTTTCAGGTTGTGACTATTTTTAGAGTCAACAAGAGTTTGTACCATGCCTCAGAGAAGCAGAGCCTTTCTCCTAAGACTAGAAGATTCACTGGTGAATTCTGATGTGGAAAGAGGTGAGATTTGAAGCTTCCAGAGCAGGAGGGACCAGGGTTCACTTTCTGGAAGTATGACGGGGAGGTGGCAAGACTCAAGAGTCCCAGCTGCATTGTGTTTAGGCCTGTGAGACTCTGGCTGACCTCACTGTTGACTTAAAATAATGCACAACATAAGCATTGCGAGTTAAATTTTATTTGGGGCAAAATGAGACTGCAGCCCAGGAGACAGCACCCCAGATAACTCCGAGAAACTGCTCCAAATAGACACAATAGATTCATCCTGAGGCTACATAGTTTTAAAGAAGATCAATTTTGCTACCATTGAAGAATGAGAATTTTAATGCCAAACTTGAAACAATAACAAAATGTTACTTTTGGAATTTCTTACAGAAGAAAAGGAGGAGTAGGATTTTGTGTGTGTGTGTGTACATGTTTGTTTAAATAGTCAGGGACAAGTTTCAACCAGGAGATGAATATGAACTGCAACTATAAATTTTCAAAGGCAGAACTGAAACTCCACATAGGAAACATTTCAGAGGGCTTTGTAGGTAAGGAGAGAAATGCCAGTTCTTCCAAGGTTGCCAGGAAAAGAGAGATCTGAATTTCCTTCTGCCAAAGGAGGAAAAAGAACTGCTCTGGGTGGTTCTCTCATCTTCTGCACTGGTATCTGAGAGGCCAGTGATGGGTGAGCCACCTCCAAGACAGTTCAGTTCAGTTCAGTCGCTCAGTCGTGTCCGACTCTTTGCGACCCCATGAATCACAGCACGCCAGGCCTCCCTGTCCATCACCATCTCCCGGAGTTCACTCAGACTCACGTCCATCGAGTCCGTGATGCCATCCAGCCATCTCATCCTCGGTCGTCCCCTTCTCCTCCCAGCATCAGAGTCTCTTCCAATGAGTCAACTCTTTGCATGAGGTGGCCAAAGTACTGGAGTTTCAGCTTTAGCATCATTTCTTCCAAAGAAATCCCAGGGTTGATCTCCTTCAGAATGGACTGGTTGGATCTCCTTGCAGTCCAAGGGACTCTCAAGAGTCTTCTCCAACACCACAGTTCAAAAGCATCAATTCTTCGGCGCTCAGCTTTCTTCACAGTCCAACTCTCACATCCATACATGACCACAGGAAAAACCATAGCCTT
>SJYX01018619.1:786794-877014 GCA_006410675.1 Oreotragus oreotragus | reverse complement strand
TCAATTCTTTGGCGCTCAGCCTTCTTCACAGTCCAACTCTCACATCCATACATGACCACAGGAAAAACCATAGCCTTGACTAGACAGACCTTAGTCGGCAAAGTAATGTCTCTGCTTTTGAATATGCTATCTAGGTTGGTCATAACTTTTCTTCCAAGGAGTAAGCGTCTTTGAGGAGAGGTTAAAGTTAAAATAATCCTGAATGATCTCAAAAGTATTTTCTTATACAGATCATGTACTATCAAGCATGGGTGGCTGGATAAACTTAGGCTAAAGAGATGGTAATTGTGCTTTTCTTCATTTATTTTTAAAGTACCTCTTGTTATCCTAAACTGAGAGTAGAAAAGTTCTACTTATTGTAAAAAAGAAATTGAGTACTATAACCAGAAATGGAAAAATCATGGCACATTTAACAATACATGTGTGTGTGTGCATGTATTGACAGTAAGTGGGCCTTTGTTGTCTAAGTTAACTTTAGGTATAAGAGCAACGGTATCACAGTAGCAACAGTATCGTCATTTGTTAGCACTTCACAATTAAAAAAGCATCTTGACATTCATTATGCGTCTATTTTAACTCTACAGATCATAAAAGAATGTTTTTATCACTCCCATTTTACAGATGAGGAGACAGCCTTGATGAGATTGAGTGACTTGCTCCAGGTTTCAGAACTGGAATGGCAGCTCAACAGGAACCCAGCTCTTGAACTTCTGACCCGGAACTGTTCTGCTGCGCTGCCTTGCTTTTCCTAGTGTGTGCGTAAACTGAGATGGTCCCAGTCAGAATGTTTGGTCTTCCTTCTGCTGAGATGCTGAACCCGGTTCATTAAAAGATAAGTGTGTGTGTGTATACACAAAGGTTTCCCTTTACTGTATTATGATATCCTTACCTGAAAACCGCTAAGAATCATTGCATCCTCTCCATATCCAGCAAAATTTTTATCATCTTAAGAAAATGAAAGTTTGGGGTTATTTTCAAATGTAAATAATATAATTTTGAAAATCTTTGTTTGTATTTAATTATTACAAAAAAAGGTTTTCTCAAATACACACTCTGCCCCCTACTGCTGCTGCTAAGTCGCTTCAGTCGTATCCGACTCTGTGCGACCCCATAGACGGCAGCCCACCAGGCTCCCCTGTCCCTGGGATTCTCCAGGCAAGAACACTGGAGTGGGTTGCCATTTCCTTCTCCAATGCATGAAAGTGAAAAGTGAAAGTGAATTCGCTCAGTCATGTCCAACTCTTCGCAACCCCATGGACTGCAGCCTACCAGACTCCTCTGCCCATGGGATTTTCCAGGCAAGAGTACTGGAGTGGGGTGCCAGTGCCTTCTCCGACTCTGCCCCCAAATCCCTATGATTACTTTGTAGGGAATGCTAAACTTCCTCTCCATTACTTCTGCTAATGAACCTAAGTGTCTTCCTCCTAAGAAAAAATAAAATTGAAAGTAGAGACTACTTATCTGAAGATGTACACGGCATCTGTGTTTAGTCTGACACATTAAAAGTGATGCCAAGAAATATCAAAATACATCAAACATTCTTTATGAAGGCACATCAAAAACCTCTCAATCCACAAACCTGTTTTCCAAAATACTGAGAAGTCAGGAATGTTTATAACATGCAAAATGGTGGTGGGAATTAAAGTAATTTTCCAGATAATTTAAATTCAAAAGCTTCCTTCCTCTCATTTGCTGTGGCATTTTGGCCCAAATTAGCCAGGTGGGTGACTTCATCCTGCACTGGACTTTGAAACCTGACAAGTCTTTACCTTTTAATGTGATGATGCATGTCAATACCAAGCTCAGAAATCAGCATTTCTGACTAAATCAGCACAGACTTACTTAGCACAAACACTTAAAGTGGTTCCCTCTCAGAAAAGAATATTCCGTCTCTCCAGCTTTCTAATCAAGTTAGCAGAGAAATTCAAGGTGAACGTACTCTATTAGGTCATATTATCCACAACAATGCAAACATAAGAACACTTGCTGTGGCATACTTCCCTCACATTTTGCCTGAACTTACATGCCTTAAATTACAGAAATTCCTCCTCATTTTTGAGGACTCTGTTCCACAATTTCATATACTTCAATGTCAGTATTTGCTGAGTGTGGTTGACATTTTTCTCCATTTTTCATCATGACTTTTAGTTTTAAGTCTCCTGAGCATCTTTACTACAATTTGAATTTTATTACTGTCCTCAGGTAACAATAGCCATTTACTATTGAGCTACTTTTTTCAAAGTACTTTAAATACACTAATATCTTGATTGGGTGCCTGGGTACTAACCTATCATACAGACAGTAAAGTTGAGGCACAGGAGGATTAAGGTGGCACAGTTAGTAAAAAGTAGATTCAGGACTTGGAGCCCTACTGCCCAGCTCCAGGGAGCACGTTGTAACCATCCATGCCCCTGAACTGCATCAACAGGCTCATCTAGAAACCATGGGTTTATTTTTTCCTTATAAATGAATGCCTTTACTATTTTCTGTTGCTGAGAGCATAAAGACCATCCTTAAGGACATACCCATGACCAAGTTGGATTCATCAGAGTCACAACGATGGTTTGACATATGCAAATCAACCAATGTGATATACCACATCAGTAAGAGAAAGGACAAAAACCACATGATCATCTCAACAGATGCAGAAAAAGCATTTGATAAGACTCAAAATCCATTCATGATAAAAGTCCTTACAAAGATGGGTGCAGAGGAAACATATCTCAATATAATAAAAGGTATTTATGACAAACCCACAGCCAATATAATACCTGATAGTGAAAAGCTGAAAACCTTCCCAGTAAAATCTGCAACAAGACATGTTCTCTCACAACTTCTCTTCAGCACAGTATTGGAAGTCCTAACCACAACAATTAGACAAGGAAAAGAAATAAAATGTATTCAAATTGATACGGGAGAGATAAAATTGTCATTATATGCATATGATGTGACACCTTGTATAGAAAACCGTGAAGACTCCACACAAAGGGCTTCCGTGGTTTCTCAGTGGTAAAGAATCTGCCTGCTGATAGAGGAGACATGGGTTCAATCCCTGATCTGGGAAGATCCCACATGCTGCAGAGCAACTAAGCCCGTGTGTGTGTGTGTGTGTGCACGCGTATTAGTCACTCCAACTCTTTGCAACCCCATGAACTATAGTCTGCCAGGCTCCTCTGTTCATGGGCAAGAATACTGGAGTGGATTGCCATTTCCTCCTCCAGGGGATCTCCCCAACCCAGGGATCGAACCTGTGTTCTTATGTCTCCTGCACTGGCAAAGTGGTTCTATTACTGCTAGCTCCACCTAGCAACTGTGCACCACAACTCCTGAGCCTGTGCTCTAGAGCCCAGGATGACAACCACCGAGCCCACATGTTGCCGCTAGACCCCGTGCACCCGAGAGCTCATGCTGCACAACAGACAAGCCACCACAGTGAGGAGCCACTGCACTGCACCTAGAGAGTAGGTCACCCCAACTAGAGTGAGATCCCATCACCGCAACTAGAGAAAAATCCATGCCCAACAAAGTAAATAAGACTCCACACAAAAACTGCTAGAACCGATAAACAAATTCAGCAAAGTAGTAGAATACAAGATTAACATAGAGGAATTGGTTTCACTTCTTTACACTAACAATGAAATATCAGAAAAGGAGTGTAAACAAACAATCCCTTTTAAAATTGCACCCAAAAAAGTAAAATATTTAGGAATAAACCTCGCCAAGGAGGTGAAAGACATATGCTGAGAACCATAAAACAATAATAAAGGAAATTAAATATGATTTGAAGAAATGGAAAACTATCCTATGCTCTTGAATTGGAAGAATTAATATTGTTAAGTGGCAAAACTACCCAAAGCAATCTATAGATTTAATGTGATACTGGTCAAATTAGCTATGACATTTTTCACAGAACTAGAAGAAACAATCCTAAGATTTATATGGAACCACAACATACACAAAATTGCCACAGCAATCCTGAGGAAAAAGAACAAAGAAGGAGGCATCACCCACCAATACTTAAAAGCTACAGTAATCAAAACAGTGTGGTATTACTGAGTCAAGTAAGTTAGACAGAGAAGGAAAAATATGGCATCCCTTACATGTGGGATATAAAAGGAAATGATACAAATTAACTTATTTACAAAGCAGAAACAGACAAACAGAAAATTAACTTATCATTCCCAAGGTGAAGGATAGGAAGAAGGGACAGCTAGGAAGTTTGGGCTCAACATGTATACACTGCTGTATTTAAAATGGAATACCAACAAGAACCTGGGCTTCACAGGAGACTCAGCGAGTAAAGAATCTACCTGCAATGCATGAGTTCAGTTCAGTTCAGTCACTCAGTCGTGTTCGACTCTTTGCGACCCCATGAACCGCAGCACACTAGGCCTCCCTGTCCATTACCAACTCCTGGCGTCCACCCAAACCCATGTCCATTGAGTCAGTGATGCCATCCAGCCATCTCATCCTCTGTCATCCCCTTTTCCTCCTGCCCTCAATCTTTCCCAGCATCAGGGTCTTTTCAAATGAGTCAGCTCTTCGCATCAGGTGGCCAAAGTATTGGAGTTTCAGCTTCAATATCAGTCCTTCCAATGAACATTCAGGACTGATCTCCTTTAGGATGGACTAGTTGGATCTCCTTGGAGTCCAAGGGACTCTCAAGAGTCTTCCTCAACAACACAATTCAAAAGCATCAATTCTTCTGTGCTCAGCTTTCTTATTGGGTTCAATTTCTAGGTCAGGAAGATCCCCTGGAGGAGGGCATGGCAACCCACTTCACTATTCTTGCCTGGAGACAGAGGAACCTAGGAGGCTAACAGTCCATAGGGTCACAAATAATCATAAACAACTGAAGCAACTGAGCACAGCACAGCAGCAAGGACCTACTGTAGAGCACAGAGAGGTCTACTCAATGTTTTGTGGCAGCCTGGATGCAGGGGGAGTTTGGGGGAGAATGGATACGTGTATATGCATGACTGAGTCCCTTTGCTGTCCCCCTGAAACTATCACAACATTGTTAATCAGCTAAACTCAAATACAAAATAAAAAGTTAAAAAAACAGTGTGGTATCAGCACAAAAACAGATATATGGATCAATGGAACAGAACCAAGAACCCAGAAAAAAACTCACACAACTATGGTTAATTAATCTTCAACGAAGGAGGCAAGAATAAAAAATAGGAAAAGACAGTCTTTTCAGCAAGTGGTGCTAGAAAAGTCAGACAGCTATGTGTAAATCAATGACGTTAGAACACACCCTCACACCATGCACAAAAATAAACTCAAAATGGCTTAAAGACTTAAGCATAAATATGACACCATAAAACTAGAAAAGATCATAGGCAAAACATTCTCTGAAATAAATATCACTGCTTTTTTCTAAGATCGGTCCCCCGAGGCAATAAAAATATAAACAAAAACAAACAAATGGGACCTAATCAAACCTTAAAACTTTTGCATAGCAAAGGAAACCATAAAACAACAAAAAGACAACCTACAAAATGGGAGAAAATTTTTATAAACAATGCAACCAACAAAGGCTTAATCGATAAAATATACAAACAGTTCATACAATTCAACAACAACAACAAAAACAATCCAGTTGAAAAATGGGCAGAACACCTAAATAAACATTTCTCCAAAGAAGACATACAAATGGCCAATAGGCACATGAAAAGATACTGCTGAACAATATCTCTAATTATCCAGCAGATGAAAATAAAAATTCAATGAGGTACCACTTCACCACCAGTCAGAATGGCCATCATTAAAAAAAAAAAAAATCTATAAATAACAAATGCTGGAGAGGGTATGGAAAAAAGGGAAATCTCTTACACTGTTGGTGGGAATGTAAACTGGTACATCCACTATGGAAAACAGTGAATCTCTAATTATCCAGTAGATGAAAATAAAAATTCAGTGAGGTACCACTTCACCACCAGTCAGAATGGCCATCATTAAAAAAAAAAAAAATCTATAAATAACAAATGCTGGAGAGGGTATGGAAAAAAGGGAAATCTCTTACACTGTTGGTGGGAATGTAAACTGGTACATCCACTATGGAAAACAGTGAGGAGATCCCTCAAAAAACTAGAACTAGATGTTCTATGTGATCTAGCAATCTCACGCCCAGGCTTTCACCCAGCCAAAACTATAAATCGAAAAGACACGTGCACCCCTATGTTTATAGCAGCACTGTTTAAAATAAGCAGCACATGGAAACAAGCTAAACGTCTATCAACAGATGGAAGGACGAAGAAGATGCAGCACACAGACACAGGGGACTATTACTGAGCCATCCAAAAGAAGGAAATGATGCCTAACGTGGCAACCGGGTTGGATCTAGAGACTGTCATTCTAGGTGAAGAGACTCAGAAAGCGAAAAGACAAACGCCATATGACGTCACTTATATGTGGAGTCTAAAATATGATACAAATCAAGATATCTACCAATTAAAAATAGACTCACAGACACTGAGAACAGACTTGTGGGTGCCAATGAGGAGGAATGCAAATTTGGAATTAACAGAGGCAAACTGTTATACATAGGATGGGTAAACAACAAGGTCCTACTAAGCACAGGGAATTATATTCAATATCCTGTGACAAACCATAATGGAAAAGAATGTGAAAAAGAGTATATATGTATATTCTTCCTTTCACTTTGCTGAACAGATGAAATTAACACAACATTGTAAATCAACTATACGTCAACAAAACTTAACCAAAAAAAGAAAAATCATCCTCCACTGTATCCTACCGTCTGATAATTAAAAGGCTGGTCTTGTCAACTGAAGTCTCTTTATCTCTGTCATAAGTTTAAAATCTGGTCTTCTGAGCATAATTTTCAAAAAGATTCCTTTAAAAATAATAACAGCAAAAGAACCATATTTCCCCTCTATCTCAAATCCTCAAGAAAATTACCTGGTAGACAACTTGACAACTGTATAATTATTTCCCCAAAGCTTGTCAAGGCTTAAAGATGCCTTTATTTTTCCCATTAAGCTTATTTTTAAGAACTTTATTCCAAGTCATGGTTCTTTTTATCTCCTATCCCATGTTTTTCATATTAATAATAATAGCTAACATCAACTAAAACTTAAAATGTTCCAGGCACTCTTCCAACTGCTTTATAGGAGTTATAAACTCTACATGATATTATTATTATTATTATCATAAACATATTTTACATATGTGTATGAAAACAGAGGCATAGAAGGCTCAACAAATTGCTAAAAGTCACACAGCTAGCAAGAGGCAAATGACTATCTTCTGTATTAACACTTAGGGCTCTACCAGCATCCTTCTCAGTAACTTTTCTTTTCTGTGGCAGAGATGGTAGCACTCACCAAGTATTAAATATACTCCTCTCTACTTCCTAGGTGCCTTGCACTTAGGCAGGGCCTTTTCACTAGTTACAGTTGATAGAATATGAGAGAAAACACTGTGTGAATGTAAACACCATTGTGCTTATGCATCCATGTGTTGAGATGGAGGGAGCCTGGACCCCAGGGCCTCTGCCTGGAGGAGATATGCTTTCTAGGGCTGCCTGAACTGCACAGGACTTTATGTGGTGAGAAATGAGCCTTTATTCTATTAAATCATGGCAATGTAAAATTTATCTAATTAGTGCAATGTAACATAATGACAGAACATTACTCTAGTATATTCAGCCTCCTCTTCTATTTCTCTGCTGGCTCTAATCTTATATCTGAACTTTTGGTTACCAAATTTTATTGAGAGGGAAGAGATTCAAAGAATTTCTAATTCTACCAGTAACCAATAGGACCACTGAATAAATGTAAATGGAAGAAAACTTTTAAAATGTTAGTCTTATATATGAATAGAAATACTTCTATAAATATTTAATCCTTATTAATGTTATTTCATTTACCAATTCATAAAAGCCTCCAATGTATTAACTTTTAATGTTCAAAACTCCAATATTGTTTTTCAACAAAACCTGTTTTAAGTACTGACCAGAGGCATTGAGTTCAAAATACAAAGAAAAATTTAAAGAGTAGAAAAGCATGGTGTAGCATTTCATTAATTGCATTATAGAGGATAAAAAGTTCTATAAAGCCAGAGTGGAGCGATTTTTGCATGTAGTAAAGGAAATCTGGAAATTTTTCTATAAGCAGTGAGCACTGTTGGAAGTTTTTGAGCCAGAGAGTATAAGACTATGCTTCCAAAAAACCTAACCCAACAGCTAAAGCATAATAAATTAGGCAGGGAGACTGGAGGCTGAGAGCTCAATGGAGAAGTTATTGCTAGTCTGAGATCAGGGATAAGGGAGTAGTGAGGGCTTGCAGAGATACTACAGACAATCAACAGGATTTCACTGCACATTCAGATGTAAGCAAAGTGAAAGAGAAGGAGCAAAGATCCTATTGAGATTTAGAACCTGGAAATCAGATGGGATGTTGGGTCCATGAATACACAAAGGAACATTAGAAAAGAAGTAAGTTTGGAATGAAAAGCCTATATATTAACTTTTATCATCCTATCAAGTCATTCAAAATATATTTTAACGTGCTACGTCTCACCACAAAGTTAGAAAACTTTCTTTCGAGGTGTCTCTGTTGCGTCCTCAAGTTATTGTATGTTGTTTTTCTCTTTTCCTGGAGTTCACTCTCTCTTGTGCTCTGATAAACCCTCTTAAGAGTCAGGGTCTAGCTCCAGCGACAACTCCTCCCTGGAACCTAAACTAAACACCCCACATCCCTTCCCTCCACAGCCTCTACATTTACCATCAGGATCCCTGCTGCTGGCACTTCACCATACACAAAAAACACACACCTGGATTTCAAGTCTCTAGAAGACAGAAAAAAGTATGATTCTTTTTATGTCTTAACTTCATTATAACTGTGTCATGATTATCTGCCGAGAGAGAGAGAGAGAGAGAGAGAGAGAGAGAGAGAAAGATGAAACTCTTGCTATTATGGGGCGGAAGAGTTGCTAAGAAGCAACTCAACTTCATATGAATGCTCATATAAAGCATTCATATGTTTTATACTATGGCATTCTTATGCCCCATATTTGACAAATATTAAAATTTAAGGACTGTTAATATAGCTCCACCACATGTAATTTGCTCCAACTTTTGGGAAAATGCCATGTGAATCAATGCAAAAGATTGATGCAAATCAGGTGGTCTCTCCATTGTTGACCAAGATGTCACCACTGACCCCACTCATGTATTCCACTTCAACAGATGAAGACAAGAAATGGTCATCAAAGAACAGGCTGAAGAAATGGCAATATGGACACACAGAGAGAACTTTCCTTGAAGCCTCAGCAGTACCAGAGACAAAGTTTCTGCTTCCCATACTCAGGTCTGTGGGCCTTCCTTCTAAACTCTCTAAAATGCTTGTCTTAGCCAAGAGATCATGTGAAGCATACATCAAGCAATCTAAAATTCTGGGCAGATAAATTTATCTTCTCTCTCCTAAGCTATAAAAATGAAATGCAAAAGTTAAGCAACCAAGTTGCTTTGGAATCAATGCCAATTTTCCCCTGAGACAAGACTCAGATTCATCCCTTCTCCCCTAAACCACCTAAAATTGGGCTGAGAGCCCATTTCTAAATTAACTCCAAAAAGATGAAGAGTTAAGAGATGATCTAGGAAGTATAATATAGCTTTACAAATTACTCTATTTCCAACTTAACTGCAGTGTTTATTATTTAGAATTCATTTTCTCCCATCCTGTCCTCCTTCTCCCAATTCAAAAGGCATTCTTTTTTTTTTAATAAAGAGAAGTAAATTTTATCTTAATTTAATCATGTAACTAGCCTGAAAATTAACTCAATGAATAAAGTTGTCAAAAGGAGTAAATGATAGGATTCCTTCTTAGCCAAGCTATCTAAAATTAGACTGCCTTTCAGGATTTACTGCTGTTATTAAGTGAAAGTCCTTTTGACGATAAAGCAGTGCTTCTTGGATGTAGCGTGCTACAGAAAGTGCAGGCAACCGGGTTGGATCTAGAGACTGTCATTCTAGGTGAAGAGACTCAGAAAGCGAAAAGACAAACGCCATATGACGTCACTTATATGTGGAGTCTAAAATATGATACAAATCAAGATATCTACCAATTAAAAATAGACTCACAGACACTGAGAACAGACTTGTGGGTGCCAATGAGGAGGAATGCAAATTTGGAATTAACAGAGGCAAACTGTTATACATAGGATGGGTAAACAACAAGGTCCTACTAAGCACAGGGAATTATATTCAATATCCTGTGACAAACCATAATGGAAAAGAATGTGAAAAAGAGTATATATGTATATTCTTCTGTTCACTTTGCTGAACAGATGAAATTAACACAACATTGTAAATCAACTATACGTCAACAAAACTTAACCAAAAAAAGAAAAATCATCCTCCACTGTATCCTACCGTCTGATAATTAAAAGGCTGGTCTTGTCAACTGAAGTCTCTTTATCTCTGTCATAAGTTTAAAATCTGGTCTTCTGAGCATAATTTTCAAAAAGATTCCTTTAAAAATAATAACAGCAAAAGAACCATATTTCCCCTCTATCTCAAATCCTCAAGAAAATTACCTGGTAGACAACTTGACAACTGTATAATTATTTCCCCAAAGCTTGTCAAGGCTTAAAGATGCCTTTATTTTTCCCATTAAGCTTATTTTTAAGAACTTTATTCCAAGTCATGGTTCTTTTTATCTCCTATCCCATGTTTTTCATATTAATAATAATAGCTAACATCAACTAAAACTTAAAATGTTCCAGGCACTCTTCCAACTGCTTTATAGGAGTTATAAACTCTACATGATATTATTATTATTATTATCATAAACATATTTTACATATGTGTATGAAAACAGAGGCATAGAAGGCTCAACAAATTGCTAAAAGTCACACAGCTAGCAACAGGCAAATGACTATCTTCTGTATTAATACTTAGGGCTCTACCAGCATCCTTCTCAGTAACTTTTCTTTTCTGTGGCAGAGATGGTAGCACTCACCAAGTATTAAATATACTCCTCTCTACTTCCTAGGTGCCTTGCACTTAGGCAGGGCCTTTTCACTAGTTACAGTTGATAGAATATGAGAGAAAACACTGTGTGAATGTAAACACCATTGTGCTTATGCATCCATGTGTTGAGATGGAGGGAGCCTGGACCCCAGGGCCTCTGCCTGGAGGAGATATGCTTTCTAGGGCTGCCTGAACTGCACAGGACTTTATGTGGTGAGAAATGAGCCTTTATTCTATTAAATCATGGCAATGTAAAATTTATCTAATTAGTGCAATGTAACATAATGACAGAACATTACTCTAGTATATTCAGCCTCCTCTTCTATTTCTCTGCTGGCTCTAATCTTATATCTGAACTTTTGGTTACCAAATTTTATTGAGAGGGAAGAGATTCAAAGAATTTCTAATTCTACCAGTAACCAATAGGACCACTGAATAAATGTAAATGGAAGAAAACTTTTAAAATGTTAGTCTTATATATGAATAGAAATACTTCTATAAATATTTAATCCTTATTAATGTTATTTCATTTACCAATTCATAAAAGCCTCCAATGTATTAACTTTTAATGTTCAAAACTCCAATATTGTTTTTCAACAAAACCTGTTTTAAGTACTGACCAGAGGCATTGAGTTCAAAATACAAAGAAAAATTTAAAGAGTAGAAAAGCATGGTGTAGCATTTCATTAATTGCATTATAGAGGATAAAAAGTTCTATAAAGCCAGAGTGGAGCGATTTTTGCATGTAGTAAAGGAAATCTGGAAATTTTTCTATAAGCAGTGAGCACTGTTGGAAGTTTTTGAGCCAGAGAGTATAAGACTATGCTTCCAAAAAACCTAACCCAACAGCTAAAGCATAATAAATTAGGCAGGGAGACTGGAGGCTGAGAGCTCAATGGAGAAGTTATTGCTAGTCTGAGATCAGGGATAAGGGAGTAGTGAGGGCTTGCAGAGATACTACAGACAATCAACAGGATTTCACTGCACATTCAGATGTAAGCAAAGTGAAAGAGAAGGAGCAAAGATCCTATTGAGATTTAGAACCTGGAAATCAGATGGGATGTTGGGTCCATGAATACACAAAGGAACACTAGAAAAGAAGTAAGTTTGGAATGAAAAGCCTATATATTAACTTTTATCATCCTATCAAGTCATTCAAAATATATTTTAACGTGCTACGTCTCACCACAAAGTTAGAAAACTTTCTTTCGAGGTGTCTCTGTTGCGTCCTCAAGTTATTGTATGTTGTTTTTCTCTTTTCCTGGAGTTCACTCTCTCTTGTGCTCTGATAAACCCTCTTAAGAGTCAGGGTCTAGCTCCAGCGACAACTCCTCCCTGGAACCTAAACTAATCACCCTACATCCCTTCCCTCCACAGCCTCTACATTTACCATCAGGATCCCTGCTGCTGGCACTTCACCATACACAAAAAACACACACCTGGATTTCAAGTCTCTAGAAGACAGAAAAAAGTATGATTCTTTTTATGTCTTAACTTCATTATAACTGTGTCATGATTATCTGCCGAGAGAGAGAGAGAGAGAGAGAGAGAGAGAGAGAAAGATGAAACTCTTGCTATTATGGGGCGGAAGAGTTGCTAAGAAGCAACTCAACTTCATATGAATGCTCATATAAAGCATTCATATGTTTTATACTATGGCATTCTTATGCCCCATATTTGACAAATATTAAAATTTAAGGACTGTTAATATAGCTCCACCACATGTAATTTGCTCCAACTTTTGGGAAAATGCCATGTGAATCAATGCAAAAGATTGATGCAAATCAGGTGGTCTCTCCATTGTTGACCAAGATGTCACCACTGACCCCACTCATGTATTCCACTTCAACAGATGAAGACAAGAAATGGTCATCAAAGAACAGGCTGAAGAAATGGCAATATGGACACACAGAGAGAACTTTCCTTGAAGCCTCAGCAGTACCAGAGACAAAGTTTCTGCTTCCCATACTCAGGTCTGTGGGCCTTCCTTCTAAACTCTCTAAAATGCTTGTCTTAGCCAAGAGATCATGTGAAGCATACATCAAGCAATCTAAAATTCTGGGCAGATAAATTTATCTTCTCTCTCCTAAGCTATAAAAATGAAATGCAAAAGTTAAGCAACCAAGTTGCTTTGGAATCAATGCCAATTTTCCCCTGAGACAAGACTCAGATTCATCCCTTCTCCCCTAAACCACCTAAAATTGGGCTGAGAGCCCATTTCTAAATTCACTCCAAAAAGATGAAGAGTTAAGAGATGATCTAGGAAGTATAATATAGCTTTACAAATTACTCTATTTCCAACTTAACTGCAGTGTTTATTATTTAGAATTCATTTTCTCCCATCCTGTCCTCCTTCTCCCAATTCAAAAGGCATTCTTTTTTTTTTAATAAAGAGAAGTAAATTTTATCTTAATTTAATCATGTAACTAGCCTGAAAATTAACTCAATGAATAAAGTTGTCAAAAGGAGTAAATGATAGGATTCCTTCTTAGCCAAGCTATCTAAAATTAGACTGCCTTTCAGGATTTACTGCTGTTATTAAGTGAAAGTCCTTTTGACGATAAAGCAGTGCTTCTTGGATGTAGCGTGCTACAGAAAGTGCCTGGTGATGTACGACTCTGACGGACTCCAGGGATCTAACTGTTTCAGTGTTGTAGTCTGTTCTTGGTTCACCAGACAAAGACGCTGCAGGGGGATGCACAGTTCAAGACCAGCACTTGGAGAAAGAGGAGTTCAAGGACGTAGAGTACCTTGTTCCTGCCATGCTAACATGATGAATTACAGTGTATTAAGAAAGTGTTGACACAGGTGGGAATAAGCTCTTGAGAGGCTTGCCAGTAATTAAGGCACATTGTATGTAAAGTCACTACAAAGCATTGCAGTCTGCTTCTTTGTTCAGGATCTTCTGCCAAGTGGTGTTATTCATAAGCTTGATGGAAAATACTTGCATCTACAAAATCTTTGTGATTCACTGCATGACAAGGGCAAGAAGGAAGAGAGATCTGGCTTTATGAAAGCTTAACTGTTCCTGCAGCTAGATGGGTACAGTAATGATTTTCCTACTGCTCCAGAGGGCTGTGCATTTTAAAGATAAATCACCTAAAATGGACAGGGACGTAACAGGACTTAAGAGAACGCTTGGGAAAGACAGAAAAATTTGTGCTCTCCATTTTTTCCCTCATCATTTAACCTAACTGCCCCCTCCTTTAAAGTTCAATGGAAAAACCAGGAACTGCCCAATAGAGCCCTGTTTCATGTCACACTCCTTAAGGACCCACCTGGCTCCTCATCCTTGGCTACCGCCAAAAAACTGGGCTTCCTATTTGTGATAATAACCAAGTATATCTAGAGCAGACAAGACCAAAGCCCATAGCCAGACTTCAGACTGGAGCCAACAGGCTTTGTCCAGGCCCTTCTCACTTGGCCTCCAACCATCTGCACAGTCTCATTCCCCAGCCTAGCACAGACAGACCTCAGGACCCAGCTCCCAGCCAGGAGCTGTAAGAAAAGACATATCCTAAGTTGCCTCTCGTGATGTCCAACAAGATTTAGGACATTTCTGATTTCCAAGGGCTGAACTGTATTGTAGTCTGGCACTTTTAAACCATATTTTCCTAATAAATTGTTTTATTGAGTGATAAGAAATAGAATTGACATCCCTGCCAGGTGTAATGGAAATTCTTGGAACTATACATCACTAGGAACTAAACTAAACCTCTTGTTCCCTAAGAAGGGTTGAACTGAAGAGTTCATGTAAACAATAGCCTCATAATGAGTAATTTTCACTAGAGAGCTATTATCCCAAATTGTATCTCAGTGAAGGACAGATATTCAGACTGAATACCTGGCAAACACAGTGGTGAAGAGCAAGTTCTGCCCCTACACTCAAAGGGCCAAAAAAACAGACTGGGAGTGGGATGGGCTTTCACTGGCCTCAGTTTATCCTGCCAGAAGGACCCCTGGATTCCACTTTCTTGGCTGCTAAAATGAAGCAAAATGTCAGAATATATGCAGTGAGCCTCTGACAATGGTCTAAGCCTGGCTGCCTATTAGAATCAACTGGGGAGTATTAAAAATATATATACCAGTGCCTGGGAGATAATTTTCAAAGCTTCCTAGATGATTCTGACATTCAGCCAGGACGAAGAGCCACCAGTTAGGGGAATCTGAAGACCTGTCAACACTGTGACACAAGTTGCTCCATGGAGATCTCCTCAATGCAAGGTGGGTATTTGTCTCAGGCTTTGCACACCCTGTCCAGGTTGCCTGTCACTCACCATAGTCATATCTAGTTTCTTTCTTCAAGAAAGGTTAATGCACAGATTAATTATAAAATTGTAACGACTAAATGATAAAAATATCCCATGTTCAATGCAGAGAATTTGGAAAATAAAATGTGAATAAAAATATAAAACTCCAAATTCCACCAAATAGATATAAATGCCCTTAATGTTTAGAAGTCTTTGTTTTTCTCCTACAAATAATAGCATACATATTCATTTTGTTTAAAAAAACACTGGACAAACGTATGGTTATATGTGTTTAGTTGCTTCAGTCGTGTCTGACTTTTTGTGACCCCATGGACTGTAGCCCTTCAGGCTCCTCTGTCCATGGGATACTGCCAGCAAGAATACTGGAATGGGATGCCATTTCCTTCAGAGCCTCTTCCCAATGCAGGGATCACACCTGAGTCTCTTGTGTCTCCTGCACTGCAGACGGGCTCTTGGCTGCTGAGCCTCCGGGAAAGTCCACGTGGTTAAATGTTCTTGCTGTTGCTCGGTTGCCCAGTCGTGTCCGAGTCTTTGCGACTCCACGGCTGCAGCACACCTGGCTTCCCTGTCCCTCGTCATCTCCCGGAGTTTGCCCATGTTCATGCGCACTAAGTTGGTGATGCCGTCCAACCATCTCATCCTCTGACGCCCTCTTCTCCTATATAGTTATATAGGAACAGCTTGTTTATATCATTAGAATTATTTCTTCCTTGAATGTTTGAAAGAACTTAACTGCACAACCCTATGGTTCTAAAACTTTCTGGATATAAATCTTTGACATTAAATTTTTTTCATGATATTTATAATGAAATATAACATTTATTGTCTTTTAGAGTCAATCTTGATAATTCATAACCTTCTAAGAAAACAGTAAATTGGAAATTTCCATTTCTTGGCACAGAGTTTAATGCTGTTGTTTTTTAGTCACTAAGTCATGTCCAGCTCTTTGTGACCCCATGAACTGTAGCCCACCAGGCTCTTCTGCCCATGGGATTTTCCAGGCAAGAATACTGGAGTGGGTTGCCATTTCCTTTTCCAGGGGATCTTCTTGACCCAGGGATCAAACTCTCATCTCCTACATTGGTGGGTGAATTCTTTACCACTGAGCCACCAGGGAAGCCCAGAGTGAAATGGGAGTATTTCCTTATATCCCTTGCTATGTTATTCTCAAACAAGAGTAGGGCAGGTAGCAATGGGGGGAACAGTGGATCATAATCTCCTAGGGGCATCTTTAGAGCACGTGCCCCAACATTCTGCCAAACGTGCCCAGTGAACCCTACTGCCACCACTCTTTGCCCCTGCCATTGTTGAGAACCAACGAGGTGAATAACTAGTGAGAATAACTAGTGAGAGGTGCAGCTTACACACACGAATGGCATGAAGTCATTAAAAAAAACCCACAGTGCTGAGAACCACCATGGGGCACTCTTGCTCCAGACCTCCCTTTCTAGTGGAAGAGCCTGAAACATCATTGGAACAGCAACACTGCCATCTGATTTGCCCAATAAGAAGCATGGCGTGAAGTAACACACTTTATTTATGCAGTTACTTGGGGCTAACACTACCTACATTCAGTGTGGAGTAGACATCCAAACTCATAAATTCTACACATGTTCCTGCTATAAACAATTGGGCTTCACAATTAGATCCAATTACTTTTCACTTCCAAGAACTCAATCACTTCTGTCATAAGATGTTCATTACATCTGAATTTTTATTTTTGCTTTTTGGCAATTTACAATCCTTCTCAACATTGGCCCTGAGGAAGACATGGAGAGCTTCCAGACCTGTAAAAAGACTTAGTCGTCTTTCTGGACAACTTGATGAAGATGTATGCTCAATACACAGTGGTAATCCAAAATAAAAAAAGGCAGTAGAAGTAAAAGGATTTGGAAAAAATATAGGATGTATTATTATTCTATTTCATAAGTCATCCGTAACTTATTTTTATCATTTAGGGCCATCTTCTCCCAACAGGGACAAAAAAATCCACAAAAGAGCAATAACAAAGAAGCAAGGCAGGGTGAGGATTTTCTCATACAGAGGAATAGAAAAGCCTGGAACTTTGTTTTTGGAAAAGGAGGAGTAATTAGAGAAATGTGAAATAATGTGAAAGGGGGAAGAAAGTAAGTAAAAAAGATGAATGAATGAACAAATGAATGACTGGCTTGCTATGTAAATTAACCAATTCTCTTTCATCAAAACCTAAATAGCCACAATTGTAACAATAATTCCAAAGTGTTAACCCAATTTTTACTGAGTGATTAAGAGCACTTATTTAAATTGAATTAAAGGCAATGTTTTTTTTTTTAAATATAAAAATCACATAAACTCCAGGTCTTAAAAGACTAGCAAAACAAATTGATTTCTGATTTTTTTCTGTACTAGCTAATTTAAACGTTATCAGCTATACTTTAATAAATTATGCAAATAGATCAAATTAAGTAGTTTCAAGTAAAATATAGCCCTACATGAACAAAGGACTGCCATGAAAATATCATTTTCCTGGAAGACTCAACCGAGCACATAAAGTGAAACTTGAAAATCATACAACAAAAAAAGAACCTTAACACTTTCTAGGAAACACTTACTAAAGATGATTAACTCTCTACCTAGAACAACTGAAGGATGAAAGCTCTGGCACATTTATGAGAGTTAGGAAGAGCAGACTCACATAGATGGAGTACACACAGCACTGTGCATAACGCACCTTTCCTTATTTTAACACTCCGCATGCCCTATAAACAAGCTGAAAACAAAACTACACGTGTTACAGACACAATGATTTGCAAAATTAGGACAGCTTTAATAGAAATGCACCAACAGGCAACCATCCTCACCTTTTTTCTTTAAAAGCAAGCAGAATACTTCTTGGGGAAAACAAAACAAAACAAAACATTATGAGGCCTTAGGTTCACCACTTAGTTCTGCAGAACTCCAAAGAGCCAGAGGCCGTGGAAAAGCCTGACCTCACTGAATACTGATTCTGGAAATGTTGTCTGTGTCCAACAACGCTAGGCCGCTTTTACAGAAAAGCTGCAGCCACAACCTCCCTTACCTGAATATACAGATTCAACTGTACAAAGCTTCCAGAAAAGCAGTTTAACAATGTGTTTCAAAGCATTAATTCAATTGCAAGAGAAATTTCACCTTCAGGAATACAGTCTAGAGAAGCAAAACAGAGATTCCACATGCATAAGAATACTCATTGCATGGAATGTTTTCAAATTTGAACTTGCAGTTTTCAGAGAATTGTAGATTCACACGCAGCTAATTGCATGAAGAAATACAGAGAGATCCTTTGTCCCCTACCCCAGTTTTCCCTAATGATAACATCTTACGAAACAATGACACAAAATCAAAATTAGGATAATGACATTGATAGACTCTAGATAATGAACATTTCCATCACAAGGATCTCCCACGTTGCCCTTTTATACTCACATCCACTTCCTTCCTATTCTCTCCCATCTCCTCTTTAACCTCTGGCAATCAGTTATATGTTTTCTATTCCTATAATGTTGTCATTTCAAGACTGTCGCGTCAGTGGACTCATACAGTATGAAATCTGGGAGACTGGCTTTTTACATTCAGCATAATTTCCTGGAGATTCATCCAAGTTGCATGCCTCAAACATTCATTCTTTTTTGTTGCTGAGGAGTACTCCCTGATGTAGATGTGCACCCACCGAAAGATATATGGGGTTTTTTCCCAGCTTGAGATTGTTATAAATAAAGCTGCTATGAGCATTTGTGTACAGGCTTTTTGTGAAATAAGTTTTTCTTTCTCTGGGAGGAATACCTAAGCATTTAACTGCTGGGTCGCATGGTATTTGCATGTTTATTTTTTTAAGAAGCTGCCAAAATGTTTTCAGTGTGCTTGTACTATTATACATTCCCACCAGCAATGTATGAGTAAACCATTGTATTATTTTAAACACTGAAAACAGTAAACCACTTCAATTTCTGGTGGCAAAAACAAGTAATGCTATAGCCTCAAGATGGACTATTATTAGGGCATTTAAAATAGTATTTAATACATCTTTATGGGAAGAAAATACCACTTAATGCTAAGCTTAAAAATTCAAATATAAAAAATTTCAAATATAAGTAGGAATAAATATAACTATATAAATGTATGTTGTATTTATATGTGTACATATGCACCGACACATACACACACATACATACATACACATGCAGAACTAGAAAACTAGCCAAAACCTAACTCTCAGAAATGTAAAAGTTTATATTCTTGACACTTATTTTTTGAATTTTCTAGACTTACTATGTATACTTTTATAATTTAAAAATGTTTATTAATAAATTAAATTATGATTTTCCCACCAAGTCAGTATCTCTTCTTTAAAATGATCTGTATGAATGTACCATTACTTATCCATTCAATGCCTTCATTATACACATTGATGATTTTTCCAGCTTTTTGCCACTTCAAACAATTCTATAATAAGAATCCTTGAAGAATATGTCATCTTATATTCTAATGACTTCATTTCTGTAGGAGAGATTCATAAAGGCAGGACCAATAGTTTTGACTTTAATCTGCCAGATCACTTTCCAAAGAGGACATTTCACATTCCTAAGAGCAATTTATGAGGGCTACTTCCCCACATTCTTTTTACTTCTAGATGTTATGAGTGCTTTACATTATTGTCAGTATAGTACAGAATGACAGCTGGTTGCTACTTTGACTTGCGTTTCCCTGATGACAGGTGGTATGTGCATCTTTCCATCTGTGTCATTATTCATCTGCTTGCCTCTCCCATNCTTTACAATATTGTCAGTATAGTACAGAATGACAGCTGGTTGCTACTTTGACTTGCGTTTCCCTGATGACAGGTGGTATGTGCATCTTTCCATCTGTGTCATTATTCATCTGCTTGCCTCTCCCATCTAGCACACCTGTTCATATTCTTTGTCCAGTTTAAAACTGGGTTACTTAGTTTTTCCTTATCAATTTGTAGGATTTTTTAAAATACAAGGGCATGAGAACATTAACTCCTTGACTGTTACATGAATTATAAATATTTTCTCCCTACGTGATTTGTTGTCAACTTTGCATATTTTCTTTTTCCAAGAAAATGTCTATTTATTATATGGTTAAATTTGTCAGTCTTTTTGGCTTCTAGATTTCTCAAGTTGTTTAGAAGTCTACCTCAATACACACACGCACACACCCAAAGTTACACACAGGATGTCCTAAGTGTTCTTCTAATATTTTTAATGTTATACTTTTAATTCCTTAAATTCACTTTTATTTCTATATAATCATCTTTATATATGAGACACAGTAAACGCCTACATAAATGGGAGGATTGGGAATCATTTTGTTAGTAATTTAAAAGGCCAAATTCCCACTTGAATTTAGAATTATTCCTGGACTCCCTATTATGATTTATCTATCTATTTTTGTTTTAATGTCACACAATTTTGATTAAATGGCTTTATCATAAATTTTAATATCTGATAAGGCAATTTTCAAAATTGTCTTACTGTTTCAAGCACACATTCTTCTACACGCTTTCAAATCACTTATATCCATGATATATTAAACAGAAAAAGGTCAAGCTGCTAAACAGCCTAAATAGTATAATCTTATGGCCTAAAAAAATAGAAAACACTGGAGGTGGAGGAGTGGAGTTCATGTGTGTGTTTTCTTAACTTCGTGTGAGTATAAAGAAAAGTCCAGAAATGGAGCACAAACCATGCTGTCGATATCGGTTACCCGAGAAGGACGGAATTAGGAGTAGATATAGGACTTTGCAACTCCATTGTTGTGTTACTCTGTGGTTTGGCTTATTATAGGAATGCTAGTTTCAAAGAAAAACCCAATTAAATAAAATATAATTAAATTATTAGACCTCGAAGAGACCTGAGAATATATCTCTGCCAGCTCCTACTGAAACAGGAATCTCCTTGGCAACATGTCTGCCAAATAGTCTTGTATACTGTTTGAAAACATCCAGAGACAGAATTCTCTTAATTTTGCTCCACTGCCTGCTTTATCACTGGAGAGCCGTTAACTGTTGGAAGGTTCTTTCTTGCATTTATTTAAAATAAGTCAGCCTCTAATATCCACTCAGATCCTGGGATCTGTTTTCTGGAGCAATACAGTATGAAGAGAATTTTTTCTTTGGTCCCCTTAAGCATTTAATTGCTTCACAACCAGCTACATTAATCCTTCATCTGTACTATTATCCTCGTTAGTGGTAGTGTTGTTAAACACATTTTTAAAGTGTATCATGTATTAAGCACTGTGCAATTAAGCATTTTACATGGATTTACTCATTTAATTCTCACAATAACCCAATGATGTGGTTATTGTTACTATCCTCATTTTATAAAAGAAGAAGGTACACCACAGAGGTTAACTTTCTGTCTTACACTATTTAGTTAGGAAATGATAGCACCAGGAGTCAAAGCTACGTTTGGCTAGCTCCAAAAACTATATTCTAACTACAACACTGCGCTTAACTGTCCCCATAATAATATTATGGGGTTTTTATTTCAATGTAGACAATGCTGCAATGAACATCTGTGACCGAGTCTTCTTTGCACACGTGCCAGGAGCAAAAACCCACCTCACAGAAAATGTACACTTTGAGTGCTATAAGATCCTCCAAAGTTGGCCTCTACAAAGTAACTGACCAATTTATACCCTTGATCTTAACTTTCTACAGCTGAACGCATGTGTTCATGCTCAGTCACTTCAGTTGTGTCCTACTGTTTGTGACCCCATGGACTGTAGCCCGCCAGGCTCCTCTGTCCATGGGATTCTCCAGGTAAGAATAATGGAGTGGGCTGCCATTTCCTTCTCCACTGTAGCCGAATAAAAGCCCCAAATACATCCTGATCCTCATCCCAAGAACCTATGAATGTTACCTTTATGGCAAAAGGGACTTTACAAAAGTTTTTAACATACAAGGAGGCAGAGGAAGATTTGACTACAGAAATTAAAGGGAAAAAAAATAGCAATGTAATGATAGAAGCAGGGGGAGAAAGATGATGTGATAGGAGGAAGAGATCACAGCCAGGGAAGGCAAGCAACTTTTAAAAACTAGAAAAGACAGGGAAATAGTTTCCCCTAAATTGTCCAGAAAGAACTGGATCTGACAACACCTTGGTTTTAGCCCCTTAGAGTGTCTGGCCCTTGGAACTATAAGAAAATAAATTTGTGTTGATTTAGCCTACCAAGTTTGCAGCAATTTGTCATGGCAGCCACAGTAAACTGATATCATTTTTAAGACCATTTTTTTTACAAATTCTGAAAGTCAGTTCAGTTCAGTTCAGTCACTCAGTCGTGTCCGACTCTTTGCGACCCCATGAATCGCGGCACGCCAGGCCTCCCTGTCCATCACCATCTCCCGGAGTTCACTCAGACTCACGTCCATCGAGTCCATGATGCCATCCAGCCATCTCATCCTCAGTCGTCCCCTTCTCCTCCTGCCCCCAATCCCTCCCAGCATCAGAGTCTTTTCCAATGAGTCAACTCTTTGCATGAGGTGGCCAAAGTACTGGAGTTTCAGCTTTAGCATCATTCCTTCCAAAGAAATCCCAGGGTTGATCTACTTCAGAATGGACTGGTTGGATCTCCTTGCACTCCAAGGGACTCTCAAGNACCTCTGTCTCTTATACACATCTAGATGTGTATAAGAGACAGTCCCAGGGTTGATCTCCTTCAGAATGGACTGGTTGGATCTCCTTGCAGTCCAAGGGACTCTCAAGAGTCTTCTCCAACACCACAGTTCAAAAGCATCGATTCTTCGGCGCTCAGCTTTCTTCACAGTCCAACTCTCACATCCATACATGACCACAGGAAAAACCATAGCCTTGACTAGGCGGACCTTAGTCAGCAAAGTAATGTCTCTGCTTTTGAATATACTATCCAGGTTGGTCATAACTTTTCTTCCAAGGAGTAAGCGTCTTCTAATTTCATGGCTGCAGTCACCATCTGCAGTGATTTTGGAGCCCAAAAAAATAAAGTCTGACACTGCTGCTTGTTAGCAATCATCAAACCGATAATATCATTAATGGCTTATCGAGTTAATTGCAACAACCTTTCACAACTCCCTTTGATAAACTCTTTATCCCAGGGAGAACAGCTGTCCAATGTAACTTATCCCGAACATCAAATGTGACACACACAGTGTTTAAATAACTCTACTCTGCACTTTTTCAGGAGGTTCTCTCCTCACTTTCTCGTCTTCACAAAACTAAGTCCAGGCAACAGCCTTCTCTGCTCATTACTGAACTTCACAAAGACCTGGTGAGGAGGGAGGAAAGCTTATTAAATGCTTTCTTCAGTAGATTTCTTTGTGAAAATGTATCATTTTTACAGCGGAGGACATTATTTTTAATCTTTTAAAAATAAATATGAATTTTACTAAATTTTCTCTCACTAAAAAAATAAGCTTCAAAAGTTTCTCAAAA
The DNA here is from genome assembly GCA_006410675.1 of Oreotragus oreotragus. Taxonomy (NCBI): domain Eukaryota; kingdom Metazoa; phylum Chordata; class Mammalia; order Artiodactyla; family Bovidae; genus Oreotragus; species Oreotragus oreotragus. Next base: position 853,291 of record SJYX01018619.1, on the reverse strand, counting down.
GTTTATCTTAAAATTTGATATAGATAAAAATAAGTAAAAAGGAAATAGTTTCCTGTGTCCTAGGAAGAATGATATGTTCCACAGAAATATGGGGGGAAAGCAATTTATATAAATTACTACTTTGATTCACCAGTCACATTTTGATCTCAAAAATGTGCCTGCGAGGATGCAGTGTACATACAAATACTAGGTAAGTATTTCCCAGCGACTGTCAAGCATTAAATATTTGCCTGAATTACATAAACGAAACATTAGTTTCGTCTTGTTTTTTAAACTCTACAGGCTTGTTTCTTAATCTGCAAATGTTACATTAAATGAATATTTTCACCTAATGTTACATAGTCTCTGCTCCTGCCACAACGCGCAAACATTGGAAACTTCACTAGCGTTTTGAGAAGGGGGTTCTCTTACTCTGTGAATTCCTCTGGTGAGTCTCTTCCACTTTTAAAGACTGCACTAGGTGTCCTCTGTGCCTCTAGAACGTCCGCATCTATTGCTACTGAGGCACCCGTGAGACTATCCTAACCCTCTTGTGCCTGGCCTATGCTCCTTTCCAGTCTGTCTGTGTGACCATAGGTGTGCTCATCTCTATGTGGGTGCAGAAGAGAGAGAGAGAAAGAAGTTCGGTACGCTGTGTTCAGATTCCAGTAAAATCCTACAGAATAATTTTATAGTTTTCAACTAAAGCTAAATGATTTTAATGGGATAACTTTGCTGTTTAGCAGACACATATTAGATGAAATTTGCTGTTTAGTCACTAAGTGGTTTCTGATCCTTCTGGGACACCATGGACTGTAGCCCGCCAGGGTCCTCTGTCCATGGGATTCTCCAGGCAAGAATACTGGAGTGGCTTACCGTTTCCTTCTCCAGGGGGTCTTGCCAACCCAGGGATCAGACCCACATCTCCAGCACTGGCTGATGTATTCTTTACCACTGCGCCACCAGGGAAGCCCACTATATGAAACTGTCCTCAGATAAATATAGAATATTTAACTATAGTACTATTATATTTCACTATTTTCCCCCAAGCAGAAGTCATGTGTGCATGCTAAGTCGCTTCAGTTGCGTCCAACTCTTTGTTACAGTATGGACTGCAGCCCACCAAGCTCCCCTGTCCATGGGATTCGCCAGGCAATACTGGAGTGGGTTGCTGTGCCCTCTCCAGTGCATCTTCCTGACCCAGGCAGAAGTCATGATTTTCTAAATGATGTACATACCTTTTACTCTGTGTCCAGAATTGAGAATACAAATAACAAGTCCACTGGGGCATGCAGCCCCAGGATAGGCCTGCCTGTCCTTTTACCGGTAAGTCACACACAGGCACTACCGCATTGGCCCATCACCTGCCAAGGCAGGAGTCACGAGAGACCCAGGTTTGATCCCTGGGTCGGGAAGATCCGCAGGAGAAGGAGATGGCAACCCGCCACAGTATTCTTGCCTGGGAATTCCACAGGCAGAGGAGCCTGCTGGGCTAACCTCCATGGGGATGCAGATTCAGATACAGCTAACCAACTGAGCAAAGGGATGGACACATTATAAAATATGTATAAAAAGAGTTTTAAAGGGATGGTGTGAGTGAAATAAAACCCATTAAAAAAAAGTTATTGTAGCGTAAAGACAAAAAAAAAAAAAAAGGATTGAAAATTCAGGAATCCTGAGCTAAGAAAAATAAACAAAAATTTTGTAATGCACTTATTTCCCCAACACAGTGCTTACCTGAAGGTTGTGATCATTTTTTTATGCTAATGATTATTGCTCTGAATGAAAGATTTATTTCCTTCCTTAGTGATATTTCGTGAGCTCAGTTTATAAACACAAATCCCTACCTTTATTGTGAGAAAGCTTTTCCAAAAGTTATGGTGATTCATACAGAGAAATTGAGACACGACTATATTTTTTCCTATTCACACAGGTAAGAAGAAAATAAAACTAATGATCTCTAACACACACACACACGGAGTGTCTGTGCGCACACGTGTGCACTTCTGTCTTCACACAGTCCCAAAGTTTACAAGCCAAAGTGCTTACCTCAAAGCCCCAGCGTGAACTGCAGACTTAAAGTTGAACAATACGACGCTTTGCCATGAATCCTCTGAAATGAGATTCTAAGCATTTTCTGTGGTGTTGCTTCACAAGTGGATTGTCAGGAAGAGCACAGAATAACGAGTCAGGTGTAAATGCGCAAGGGAGGAAAAGTGATTACTTAAGACTGCTGCTTGACTTAGTAATGCATTCGCTCTGTCCTCCAACAAGGACTGAGTCTGGGTCATTCCACTCCAAACTTCCTTTCGGTGGCGAGAGCACAGCAGTGAATGTGACAGACAAGCCCCTGTAAAACATTCAGTCCAGAGTGGAGAAGACAGAGTCGACAGCACAAGAATACTACTGTATATCTTATTCTCTCCGTAGCAGAGAATTCAGGTAGATCTGTGTGATCAACGGTGCCCAGGGTGCTTAATTCTACAAGAAAGATGTTCTTTGAGCTGGCCCAGGGAAATGCAGCTGTGATAAAGCCAGGTTTTGGTATGATAGGAGTGTAGCAGAGGGGTGCAGGCAGCAACTTCCAGGGGTTCAGGCTGGCTGAAGCACCCCTAGATGCCAGGCACCCTAACCTTCCATCTCCAGCTGTTCAGGTTATCGAGACCCCGGTACAAGGTGAGATGTCATTTTTAATTTCTATCACAAGTGACAATTATGAATCCCCAGTAATGGCTCTATAATGATGGAAAATGCTGGAGGTCCCAGTTAAAGAGTGAAATGTGAATCCTGGACTTCACTTCCCACACAGCAAGGTGTAGGACAGCTAACTGCTCTGAGCTTGTCACTAGAAACTTTGACGCTCAGTCCAAAGGTAATTTCTCAGCAAAAGGTTCCCATACAATGCATAAGCTAAATATGAATATGCAACATTACATATTAGGAGACAGAGCTTCAGAGGAGACACATGACATCAGATATTATACTGCTAAGTAGTGGTAAGGCAGGAATTCACACATATGCCTGTGTGTGTGTGTGTGTGTGTGTGTGTGTGTGTGTGATAAGTCACTTCAGTCATGTCTGACTCTGTGTGACACTATGGACTGTATAGTCTGCCCATGGGATTCCAGGCAAGAATCCTGGAGTGGATGGCCATGCCCTCCTCCAGGGGATCTTCCCAACCTGGGATCGAACACAAGTCTCTTTCATGTCTCTTGCATTGGCAGGAGGGTTCTTTAACAATAGTGTTACCTGGAAAGCCACATATAGGCCTTCTAATCCCAAAGCTTTTCTCACTCCTCGACACAAAACCTGGGTGGTGGTTTAGTCATTAAGACATGTCCAGCTCTTTGCCCCATCATGGACTGTAAACCACTAGCCTCCTCTGCCTATGGGATTTCCCAGGTAAGAATACTAGAAGGTGTTGCCATTTCTCGCTCCGGGGATCTTCCCAGCCCAGGGATTGAACCTGTGTCTCCTGTATTCCAGGCAGGTTCTTTTCTGATTGAGCAATCAGGGAAGCTCAATGCAAAACTTAATAACTTTATGTATTTCCTGCACAGTTCTCTGGGCAACAACAGCAGCCCATGGCAGACATTGTAACAGCATTTCTCTGCACTGAAATTCTGCCTGCTTTTGTCTTACATTTCTCCCATCTCATGAGCACCTCTCACGTACCAGAAAAGCCACATCCCTGCCAAAGTTTGCTTATAACAAGTTACAGGGGCGTAGCATAACCCGGGAAAATGACAAGGAGAGAATTACTGTCATTTCGTGGGCTGACTTTTGTTGACAAAGTTCTGGTGAAAGAATCAAATGAGATGGCACGCTGGGGACCCAGGTTCTTGGCCTGATGATGCTTTTCCACAGTGGGTTCCCCCTATGGGTCCCGCTCTGAGCCAGTTTCAGGAGTGACGTGCAGTCAGCGTTTGGGTGTTAGATGGAGAATTGTGCAGGACGCTGCCTGAGTTAGCAGCTTTACACACAAGCCGGGAATCTACACGGCTGAGCCTCTACTGGAAAGAAATACCGGTGCTCCAAGGAAATATTGATTGTGCCAGCTCCTTCACTCCAAAAATATACTGGCAGTTTTATGTAATCAAGCGGTGGGTCAAAGTATTTTTATTTTCTTTCCCCCTCTCTCTCGTTTTTTAAGGATAACTTAGCTGCATGGCATTCTAATACAACATAGGACCAAGGTGTGATGATTCTTATATATTTTTATTAGCTCTGTGATTAAGAGTTATTAATGCTTTGCAACAAAAGCAATCCTATCATTAAACGAACAATGTTGGGTTGATTCAAAAGCTGGAAAATAGGAAGCACACCTAATCACAAAATGTGTGTTTCCCATACATCCTAGAGACTTCTTTAATTTCATGAGCTTCTATAAAACCTGTAGAAATCTTATTAATTACTCTCTTTGCTTTCATAATTGCTTTTTAAAAAAATGAAATCTGTCACTTCAAAGAGTAAAAAATGGCAAAAATCTACCTGTACCTAAATTTCTTAAATCTCATGTTTGTCCTTCTAAATGTTCTGACCTTTATGTCAAAAGCATAATTACCCTGCTAGGGTATATTAACTATCAGCTTGACCATTATCCCACCATGTATGAAAATAATTCTTGCAAGTGAAACTTTAATGCTCTTTTTATGACAGAGATGTATAAGAGTACAGTATGATGTATAAAATTCTATAAAATATAGAAGTTAAACAAGAAACTTCTGAGGAATAAGACAGCATACATTATTTAATTTAAATATTTGGTAACACTATGAGTATCTGCTCTTAATTCTAAATTTGGGATTTATTCATTCCCTTTTAAAAAAATGTTAGAATTCCAAGGATGTTTTGGTAAAATCTCACTGCTAACTCATGTAAAAATTGTTTTATAAATGTGGAACTAAAAGACTTTAAATAGCTATTTCAAGTAGATTTAATCTGCAACCTAAGTTCATACAGGAAGACAATTTTCTTACTATGTAAATATGACAGCCAGGCTCCAGCACGGTACCAACATCAGGCGCTCTCTTCACATAGCCCTCCCAGCATCCTACCGGGGAATATGTCATACAGCAGGGTTTCGACTTCTGTACATACCCATAAAAAATCTTCAGTTAACGCTATCCTACATTAGGGCATTGTTTTTATAAAGCTAACACGTCATCTTTCCCCTGGGAATAAATATTGATATTTAGTCAATGACATTTATAGTATGATGATTTTAGAATTGAAAGAGGAGAGGAGTATGGATTTTAGGTATTCTGTATATCTTTATGAGATTGTCTATGCATTTTAACACCTCTCACTTTTCTTAATGCTGCTATTTCATGTTATTTTGTTTTGGGTGGTATGGATTAATAAAAGATTTTTTTTATTCTATGGTCTCTTTTCATTCCAGATCCAGCAGGAGAAACATAGTATTAGCCCGTCTTGCATTTGCTGTTTGTACTTTCAGGAGCCTCAGCGTCTTCACTGTCTAGTTATTTCTGACTTTCACGGATTACAAGAGCAGCTCAGGCCCGCGTGCCTCACTGTCCAGTGAGACCATACACAGACTTCCCAGAAGCTCGAAGAAGGTCCTTCTAATTTCAGCAGTTTGGGGTTCTTTCCATTTTGTTCATCTCAGGTAACCACCTCATCTCTGAAAACTATAACCTTTCACAAGGAGGCATAGCAATTCCTCTGCTCCACCCTTCTTGCCTTTAATGACTTTGCTATAGCTGACTCCACGTCTTCATCTCTCTCCCAAGTCTGGTCTAGTGGAGACAGCCTACCGTCCTAACAAGAGCACGCTGCAGCCTAAGTTCGGCCACATGCTTGTGTTCCAGCATGGCCACGTATAGCCACACGCTGCACTATAACCTCTACCACCTGTCCAGGCAGCCTGGGCAAACTGTCGCTGCCAGGAAAGCACACAATTCAGCAAGTCCGGTATCTGCAGTCATGTGACTGCATGATACAGTCACTACCATTAAGTCTGTAGTTCAGTCGGACACGTAATGCTGCACTGACGTCACACTCTAAGCTCCTGGCAATACTTTGGTATATATTTTAGACCAGTCCCTCACTGACACAACAGAAGAATTCTGCAGAAAACCTGCTCTGTAGTTCTATTACCGGTAAAGATATTTTTTACTTAAGAAGACACTTTCAAAGTGGGTTACACAAAGCAACACGATGCTGGGCTTCAAGGGTCAGGCTCGTATCTTACCCAGACTTCCTGCTGAGCTGCCTCTGACTCTGCATTTGATCCAGAATCTTAAACACATTAAGAGTAAAACCTCCACCGAAGTGACTGAGGCTCCCATTGTACATTTCACATCATTCTTCTTTCAAGTTGATTCCAGCCTTGAGGAGGTTATTCTAGAAGGATCGTTCGCTACTAATTAAGGTAAACTAGACAACCTGCTGTTGTTTGGTGGGGCCAGCAGATTCTTTTTTTTTTTTTTTACTTTATTTTACTTTACAGTACTGTATTGGATTTGGCATACATTGACATGAATCCGCCACAGGTGTACATGAACTCCCAAACATGAACCCCCCTCGGCAGATTCTTAGAAGAAAAATATTCCAGGATTTATATTAAATCTATAATATGAATCCATCAACAAGACAATAAAGATGAACTTTAAGGCACACTCTTTTTTTATTCCTACATGATACCATCAACGTCCATCCCACTAAACTGGAAATGTCATAATGCAGAATCTAGACAATATTTCTGTAGTTCTAAGACTCGCAAGAGGCATTCAAGATTGGCACTGTGGTAAAAATAAGGAACAGTGCTTTTATCTAATAAATTCATCTTGCTACTTAAATTGTTTCGTAACACCGGAAACTGTATAAAAGTCTTTTTTTTTTTTTAAACAGTTAATAATCACCTTTACCACTAGTTAGAAAAATATCCTTTAAAAACACTTTTAAAGGCATCCTATGAGAAAAATTTAATATACTGGTACCTCAGATTTTAAAATATAAGTTGCTCACTAAACCATACATATTTTTCAGATAGTGTATACAGTAATTTTGATACTAATACATATCTAGAGATATAAAACAAAGTTTACTTGGAATTTTTTAATTTTTTGTCTTTATTAATATGATATTGAATGTATTTTTGTTTGTGTGTGTGCTCAGTTGCTCAGGGCTGCAGGCAACATCTGCAGTGACTTTGGAGCCCAAGAAAATAAAGTCTCTCATTTTTTCCATTGTTTCCCCATTGATTTGTGATGAAGTGTTTGGACTGGATGCCAAGATCTTCATTTTTTGAGTGTTGAGTTTTAAGCCAGCTTTTTCACTCTCCTCTTTCACTTTCATCAAGAGGCTCTTTAGTTCTTCGTTGCTTTCCGCCATAAGGGTGGTGTCATTTGCATATCTGAGGCTGTCTCTTATACACATCTAGATGTGTATAAGAGACAGTGCCTGCGTGTGTGTGTGTGTGTGTGTGTGTGTGTGTGTGATAAGTCACTTCAGTCATGTCTGACTCTTTGTGACACTATGGACTGTATAGTCTGCCCATGGGATTCCAGGCAAGAATCCTGGAGTGGATGGCCATGCCCTCCTCCAGGGGATCTTCCCAACCTGGGATCGAACACAAGTCTCTTTCATGTCTCTTGCATTGGCAGGAGGGTTCTTTAACAATAGTGTTACCTGGAAAGCCACATATAGGCCTTCTAATCCCAAAGCTTTTCTCACTCCTCGACACAAAACCTGGGTGGTGGTTTAGTCATTAAGACATGTCCAGCTCTTTGCCCCATCATGGACTGTAAACCACTAGCCTCCTCTGCCTATGGGATTTCCCAGGTAAGAATACTAGAAGGTGTTGCCATTTCTCGCTCCGGGGATCTTCCCAGCCCAGGGATTGAACCTGTGCCTCCTGTATTCCAGGCAGGTTCTTTTCTGATTGAGCAATCAGGGAAGCTCAATGCAAAACTTAATAACTTTATGTATTTCCTGCACAGTTCTCTGGGCAACAACAGCAGCCCATGGCAGACATTGTAACAGCATTTCTCTGCACTGAAATTCTGCCTGCTTTTGTCTTACATTTCTCCCATCTCATGAGCACCTCTCACGTACCAGAAAAGCCACATCCCTGCCAAAGTTTGCTTATAACAAGTTACAGGGGCGTAGCATAACCCGGGAAAATGACAAGGAGAGAATTACTGTCATTTCGTGGGCTGACTTTTGTTGACAAAGTTCTGGTGAAAGAATCAAATGAGATGGCACGCTGGGGACCCAGGTTCTTGGCCTGATGATGCTTTTCCACAGTGGGTTCCCCCTATGGGTCCCGCTCTGAGCCAGTTTCAGGAGTGACGTGCAGTCAGCGTTTGGGTGTTAGATGGAGAATTGTGCAGGACGCTGCCTGAGTTAGCAGCTTTACACACAAGCCGGGAATCTACACGGCTGAGCCTCTACTGGAAAGAAATACCAGTGCTCCAAGGAAATATTGATTGTGCCAGCTCCTTCACTCCAAAAATATACTGGCAGTTTTATGTAATCAAGCGGTGGGTCAAAGTATTTTTATTTTCTTTCCCCCTCTCTCTCGTTTTTTAAGGATAACTTAGCTGCATGGCATTCTAATACAACATAGGACCAAGGTGTGATGATTCTTATATATTTTTATTAGCTCTGTGATTAAGAGTTATTAATGCTTTGCAACAAAAGCAATCCTATCATTAACCGAACAATGTTGGGTTGATTCAAAAGCTGGAAAATAGGAAGCACACCTAATCACAAAATGTGTGTTTCCCATACATCCTAGAGACTTCTTTAATTTCATGAGCTTCTATAAAACCTGTAGAAATCTTATTAATTACTCTCTTTGCTTTCATAATTGCTTTTTAAAAAAANTCCACACAGTCAAAGGCTTTGGCATAGTCAATAAAGCAGAAATAGATGTTTTTCTGGAACTCTCTTGCTTTTTCCATGATCCAGCGGATGTTGGCAATTTGATCTCTGGTTCCTCTGCCTGTTCTAAAACCAGCTTGAACATCAGGGAGTTCACGGTTCACATATTGCTGAAGCCTGGCTTGGAGAATTTTGAGCATTACTTTACTAGCGTGTGAGATGAGTGCAATTGTGCGGTAGTTTGAGCATTCTTTGGCATTGCCTTTCTTTGGAATTGGAATGAAAACTGACTGAATTTTATTTATTATTTTTTTGGACATCCAATGAGATAGATTTTTATCTTTTTCACTTTCTTAAGAGTTTGAATTACACTGATGGGCTTTTTAACATCAAATAATTGTTATACTTTGAGGAAAAATTATACCTAGTCATGATGTATTTTTTAACCATTTATCATTTATTATTATTATTATTATTTACTTTAAAATATTGTACTGAAAATATGGGCTCCCTTGGTGGCTCAGTGGTACAGAATCCACCTGACAATGCAGGAAACATGGATTCGAACCCTGATCTGGAACGATCCCTTGGAAAAGGAAACGGCAACCCACTCTTGCATTCTTGCCTGGAAAGCCCCATGGACAGAGGAGCCTGCCATGCTGTAATCCATGGGGTTGCAAAAGAGTCACACACAACTTAGCAATTGGATAACAGCAATTTTTAAAATATACCGTGGAGTTCACTTTGGTATTTTTGCTTTATTTTTTGTCTATGTAAAAGTATCCTCTCATTTTTCTCCTTTTTAGTTTGCAGTCTGATGGGGAGAAAGATACATAATGATAGAATAATGGAATAAAACTATTTCTTTAGCAGACTATAGAAGGAACATCAAGAGTGGAGAGACAAATAACCATGCAAGGCACATACTTCCTGTTTGGCCAAAATTTCTGATCCGTTTATGTCCTTGGTCCTTTACAAGAATGTGACTCCATCAGTCACATTCCATCCAGGCAATCTCCTAATTTCAGACAGCCTTCTCTGTCTTCCTTCAGGGACCTGGAGCACATGGTTAAGTGATCAAAAGGGTCTTCTCCTCCATCTAAGAGCCTTCATCTTCAGCTTGCTTTTTTTCCCCCTAGTTCCTAGAATTGAGTGCCCTCCCCTCACCAATCTTCTTAAATAAAGGTGGCTTTTACTTATCATAATCACAAATAAACATATTCTCAACTCATCCTTCCAAATAAAGCAGCTCTCCGTTCTTTGCCCGCAAACACACAAATAAAGACTTCAAAACTGTAAAAATCCAAGCTATGCCATAAGTTTATAGGATAGCAAAGTCTTGAAACTGAAGTGAAGTCACTCAGTCGTGTCCGACTCTTTGCGACCTCAAGGACTATAGCCTACCAGGCTCCTCTGTCCATGGGATTCTGAGTAGTTGTTAATTGTTTAAGTTGGGCTTTTTGTTGCTATTCTTGTTATCGTTGTTACCACATCTTCCTGACTCGCATTTCATCCTCCACAGAAATGACTCCAAGCCTCAGTTCTCCCCAATCCTACCCTTATTCAGGCTACTATCAGAAAATCAACATGCATGGTAGCTGAACTCATAATACCTCCACTATTTTTCTCTTCCCCAAGACCAGAGCTTTTTCTGTCTTTAGCTTATTATCTACAACAAAACTCCTGTGTCCTCCAGGACTAGTGTTTTCAAAGTTATACTATAACTTATACAAGAAACAAAACCCCTCTGGAGACAATTTGGCATCATGTGTAAAATTATCCATTTGAACTATTTCTAAGAATTTATCCTAAGGAAATAGTTGGAAAGAGCTAAACACAAAGGATGTCCATGCCAGTATTATTTGTAAATTGAAAAAACTAAAAACAGCTTACATCAATAAAGGAATGACTAAATAAATTTCAACATGCATGTGTAATGAAATACTATACGGTTATTAAAATTGATGAAACAGACAAGTATTGAATAATATCAGTGTCCACAACATGAATAAATGTCCAGGACATATTATTGATTAAAAAGGAAAGCTGCAGAGAGCCATGTATATTATGATTTAATTTATGTAGAAATTTTGCATATGTGGTTATCTGTTTATTTACATGCAGAGAAATTAAACACATTCAGCAGAATCTTAACTTAGATGGTTATCTCTGAGTGGTGAGATGTGGAGTGATTTTTGCTTTCTCTTTTATATCCTTCATGTATTTATTTATGTATTTGTATGTGTGTATACATAAGGTCTCAGCTGATAATGGGCAGCATTTAGTGAAAATATTTTGACAACCAAAATCTTTATCAAATGCCACTGTCTCTAAAGCATAGGACTGGCCGTAAGAGGTGAAATTTGTCTAACTGGACATGGATAAAGCCCCTAAAACTTACAGACAGATATACTGTTGGAAAACCTCTTATTTTTTATGCAAAATTTGTGTATTTTTCCAAGGTCCAGCTGGATGTGGCTTTCATATGATCCCTCCAGAAGTAAACAGACAAGGTTTAGTAATTGTGTCAAAGCATGTCATCTGTTAACTCACAAATGTTTACACTGACAACTGACAGGTAGGAATGTTTATAAGAATTATAGGCATCTCTGAGTGTATATTTGCTGAACCTTTAAGAAATTAAACTTAGAATTTATACCATCTGCCATGTTAAATAAGCTGTTTCAAACTTAATATGGTAGATAAACATGTTTATAAGAATTGTATTCATTTCTGAGACATTTCTTTTTAACCCAGTCAAAGAAATTTTGTGGGTTTTGGTGTATGTATTTGTTTAATCAAAGGTTTAAAAGTTTTAAGTATAAAAATGGCTGAACTATGTGAAGGAATCCATGGGTGAAATGCTAATGAAACATTGGAGAAGAGATTCAATAAATACCAGGACTAAAGCAAAAGTCTAGGATGATAAAGACAGAGAAAGGACATTTAAGAAAGAGAACAACTTGGAAAGGAGTAGAGGGAAAAAACATAAAAATAATCTAAGAAGAGTACCACATGCAAATCATTAAGTTGGAGACATATTTCAAAGAAAATATATAGGTTAAAATAGCACAAGGCAATGCAGACATTGTCAAGTAAAGTTAAACACAGGATAAAGACAATCATATTTTGCTAATAACTATTAGCCGATAGACTAGGGTACATTATGTCAGGCATGGCTAGTGTACAACAATATGAGGTGATCACATGCTACTACTTATCAATTTGAGGCTATAAATCACTTCCCCTCTGTTAGTAAATTTTTACACCAATTCAGCAGACATGGCGGTGTCTTCCAGAGTACTAAGAGAGTGGGACGGAGGCACAGACCCAGTCACATAGCATGCTAATAGCAAGTCTGGAAGAAGACCAAAATCATAGCCCATGAACTTCATTCCTACTTTTGGATTCACTTCACCAAACCATACCCTTGAGATGTTAGACTGATTGTCCCTGCGTGGAGTTGCCAACTTTTAACTGTTACTTTTATTCATGCAATCCTGCTGTGCTGCAGAAACTCGAGTTAGAAATGGTCCCTAGCTTTGCCTATTAGCCCACAGAAGAAATTGAGTGCTGGAAACTACTACCTTGAGAGTCCCTTGGACTGCAAGGAGATCCAACCAGTCCATCCTAAAGGAAATCAGACCTGAATATTCATCGGAAGGACTGATGCTGAAGCTGCAACTCTAATACTTTGGCCACCTGATGCGAAGAACTGACTCATTGGAAAAGACCCTGATGCTGAGAAAGACTGAAGACAGGAGTAGAGGGGGANAACTACTACCTTGAGAGTCCCTTGGACTGCAAGGAGATCCAACCAGTCCATCCTAAAGGAAATCAGACCTGAATATTCATCGGAAGGACTGATGCTGAAGCTGCAACTCTAATACTTTGGCCACCTGATGCGAAGAACTGACTCATTGGAAAAGACCCTGATGCTGAGAAAGACTGAAGACAGGAGTAGAGGGGGACGACAGAGGATGAGATGGTTGGATGGCATCACTGACATGATGGACATGAGTTTGAGTAGGCTCCGGGAGTTCATAATGGACAGGTAAGCCTGGCATGCTGCAGTCCATGGGGTCACAAAGAGTCGGACACGACTGATGACTGAACTGAACTGAACTGAACTGAATGCTACCTTCATCCATTTCTTGATTTGATTTATTCAGGCTCTTTGAGAGACTCACACATCTGTCTCTATGCCTAGAAAGTCAGTCTGATGACCCAAGTCATGGGAGGGAGGAACCTTGACACTCACAGCCATTCCGTCCTCTTGTGCTAGTCCACCTTATCATTTCCCAAGGAGACTTTTAAGTTGACTCTGTCAAAAGGAAATGCTCCAATAGGAAATGAATGCATGGAAATATCCCTTACAAGACTTTGACTTTTTAAATAAATTTTGCATATCATTCAAGAGCTAGTGGAATAAGAACAAAGTATACCAATCAGCTAAATCCAAACTTCAGACTAAACGTACTATGTCAACTGCTGTTTGCATGGGACTGAGGAACATCACTCTATAACTGGAGAGCTGAGAAAGGTAACAATTCCCATAGACATCTGATTCAAAAGAGAAGGTGCTCTCCCTTTTAATTTCATTACGTATATAATATATATATATATGTATATATTAATAACTTCATACACATACATATGGGCTTCCCAGGTGGTGCTAGTGGTAAAGAATCTCTCTGCCAAAGAAGGAAGTGCAAGAGATGCAAGTTCGATCCCTGGATCAGGAAGACTGAGTGACTGAACACACACACACAAGTATAGTTTCAGCAAGATTGAAAATGGATTGAGGCAATGGAAGAAGACAATCATGAGCATAGGACCCATAATGAAAGTTAATATTAATACAAGGGAAATAATGACAGTTAGCAGGAAACTTGTGTGTGAAAGATAGGAGGAAACACCTGTAAAAATAAGGAGAGAGCAAAAACAGAGAAAACGTGGAACATGGAAACATCATAAATGTGTATGTGAGAGAGAGATTCGGAGACACAGACCCAGTGAATGAGATGCACAGGAGAGTGAGTTTGATCTGCAGAGGCAACTTTTTCCTAGAGGTTTATCGGAGTGAAGCAATGAAGCAATTTTCCAGCCCTGCTCCTGGAGATCAGGAGCTGGAATTGAGAACAGGTCTGGAAACTGAGAGGACAGAATATACCAGTGTAAATACACCAGCTAAACTAACAAACTAGAGACTGGGAGGTGGGAGGAAAGTCTCAGAGGGATCAGGGCACACATGGAGCAGAGGAAATTCCCTCAGGTCAAGGCACAGTGGACTTCATGGTGACCGACATTAGATCTGAAGAAGACAGATGACCTGAGCTTCCAATTAGGCCATTTTCTTCTCAATTGACTGTGGACACACTTGGCTTGATTCCATGCTTAGCCGAGATATTTCCCTGTTGCTGGTAGTTTTAAGTTTTGGCTCTACATAAGGAAATGATTGGGAGACACAGTGGTTCTATCAATTTGGGCAGCTGGACCATATTGGCCTGGTAATCCCACGGGTCCAAACCACATAAACTGCTCCCTGACACCCTCTGGGTATTTGCTCCACACTCAATCACATTTCTGAATTGTTCCTATAATGAATGGGGCAGGACAGTGTCTGGTGATGACACACAACCTCACAGTGCCAGAGGATGGTTTGAAGAACGAGTTCAAGCTGCAGGCATATCCAGCCAAGAGCATAAAGCAAAGAGCAGTACTTGATAAGGAGCTCAAGAGCAACTTGAGACAATTCATTGTCCAAGAGAAGATGAAAGAGGGAAAAGAAATGGAGAACTTTTCTCAGCAGATTATTCCGTTACCCATTTCACTATCTTCTCAACAGTTACCACAAATTTTTAATTCATAGCTGTGTTTCCTTAAAATATTCCTTATGAGACTTGTGAATTTGCTTTGAATTTAAATTGCTTGCTGTTCCTCCTCATTGGTTTATGTACCTGGGTTTTGCTGTCCTTTGTTGCATGTCTTTCTTACCTGAGTAGTTCACTGCCACCAGAGGACTTTGCCATTTGCTCCTCTCATGGGCAACTTGTTTAAAAATATATATAGCAACCAATACTAAGCCCCAAGTTCAATGCGAGATAGTAGCATTATTAATACTTTGTATTTTTTCATTTGACTTGACTTCTGGTCTTCATTTCAACTGTGTGATTTTCCATTTATAATCCAAATATTTGTACATATTTTATATATAAGAGAGTTCCAGAAAAACATCTATTTCTGCTTTACTGACTATGGCTAAGCCTTTGACTGTGTGGATCACAACAAACTGTGGAAAATTGTGAAAGAGATTGAAATACCAGACCACCTGACCTGCCTCTTGAGAAACCTATATGCAGGTCAGGAAGCAACAGTTAGAACTGGACATGGAACAACAGACTGGTTCCAAATCAGGAAAGGGGTATATCAAGACTGTATATTGTCACCCTGCTTATTTAACTTCTATGCAGAGTACATCATGAGAAACGCTAGGCTGGAAGAAGCACAAGCTGGAATCAAGATTGCTGGGAGAAATATCAATAACCTCAGATATGCAGATGACACCACCCTTACGGCAGAAAGCGAAGAAGAACTAAGAAGCCTCTTGAGTAAAGTGAAAGAGGAGAGTGAAAAAGTTGGCTTAAAGCTCAACATTCAGAAAATGAAGATCATGGCATCTGGTCCCATCACTTCATGGCAAACAGATGGGGAAACAGTGGAAACAGAGACAGACTTTATTTTGGGGGGCTCCATAATCACTGCAGATGGTGACTGCAGCCATGAAATTAAAAGACGCTTACTCCTTGAAAGAAAAGTTATGAACCAACCTAGATAGCATATTAAAGAGCAGAGACATTACTTTGTCAACAAAGGTCCATCTAGTCAAAGCCATGGTTTTTCCAGTAGTCATGTATGGATGTGAGAGTCAGACCATAAAGAAAGCTGAGTGCTGAGGAATTGATGTTTTTGAACTGTGGTGCTGGAGAAGACTCTTGAGAGTCCCTTAGACTGCAAGGATTCCAACCAGTCCATTCTAAAGAAAATCAGTCCCAAATATTCATTGGAAGGGCCACCTGATGCGAAGAACTGACTCATTTGAAAAGACCCTGATGCTGGGAAAGATTGAAGGCAGGAGAAGAAGGGGACAACAGAAGATGAGATGGTTGGATGGCATCACTGACTCAATGGACATGAATTTGAGTAAACTCTGGGAGTTGGTGATGGACAGGGAGGCCTGGCATGCTGCGGTTCATGGGGTCACAAAGAGTCGGACACGACTGAGTGACTAAACTGAAACATACATATATATATATACACTCACACACACACACGTGTATGGACAGTAATTTATGTCCTTATGAAGATGAGACAGAGTAATTTATAAGACTTTCTCAGTTGTTTTGTAAGTTCTTTCAGAAGGAAACTCTTAAATGAATTTTCCAGTCTTTTGTGAAGACAGGCAACAATTTCAACATTAGGCAACATCCTCTAGAATTCTAGCACCTGCAATAAGAATGCCATGCCTCCCCAGTTGGGCCTTCAACTATGTTTTGAATCCTAAAAATTTTGTCATTTAAGCCAAAGAAATGTAAGTACAATTTAAATTTTTCAAACAACATAATTTGTTGTTCAGTTGCTAATTCACATCTGACTCTTTTTGACCCCATGGACTGCAGCACACCAGGATTCCCTGCCATTTACTATCTCCTGGGGTTTGGTCAAACTCATGTCCATTGAGTCAGTGATGCCATCCAACTATCTCATCCTCTGTCATTCCCTTCTCCTCCTGCCTTCAATCTTTCCCAGCATCAGGGTCTTTTCCAATGAGTCGGCTCTTCACATCAGGTGGCCAAAGTTTTAGAGCTTCAGCATCAGTCTTTCCAATGAATATTCTGGACTGATTTCCTTTAGAATAGACTGGTTGGATCTCCTTGCAGTCCAAGGGACTCTCAAGAGTCTTCAACACCACAATTCAAAAGCATCAGTTCTCCAGCACTCAGCCTTCTTTATGGTCCAACTCTCACATCCATACAGAACTAAAGAAAAAGCACAGCTTTGACTATACTGATCTTTGTCAGCAAAGTGATGTCTCTGCTTTTTAATACGCTGTTTAGGGTCAAAGCTTTTCTTCCAAGGAGCAAGCATCTTTTAATTTTGTGGTTGCAGTCACTGTCTGCAGTGATTTTGGAGCCCAAGAAAATAAATAAAATCAGTCACTGTTTCCAGTTTTTCCCCATGTATTTGCCATGAAGTGATCAGACCAGGTGCCATGATCTTAGTTTTTTGAATGTTGAGTTTTAAGTCAGCTTTTTCACTTTTCTCTTTCACCCTCATCAAGAGGCTCTTTAGTTCCTCTTCACTTTCTGCCATTAGAGTGGTATCATCTGCATACCTGAGGTTGTTGATATTTCTCCCAACAATCTTGATTCCAGCTTGTGATTCATCCAGCCTGGCATTTCACATGATGTACTCTGCATATAAGTTAAATAAGCAAGGTGACCATATACAGCCTTAACAGGAGTTAAGGAGTACTTTTGCCAACTTTGAACCAGTCAGTTGTTCAATGTAAGGTTCTAACTGTTACTTCTTGACCTGGATATAGGTTTCTTGGGAGACAGGTAAGGTGGTCTGGTATTCCCATCTCTTTAAGACTTTTCCACAGTTTGTTGTGATCCACACAGTCAAAGGCTTTAGCATAGTCAATGAATCAGAAGTAGGTATTTTTCTGGAATTCCCTTGCTTTCTCTATGATCAAACAGATGTTGGCAATTTGATCTCTGGTTCCTCTGCCTTTTCTAAATCCAGCTTATACGTCTGAAAGACCTTGGTTCACATACTTTTGTAGCATAGCTTGAAGAATTTTAAGCATTACCTTGCTTGCATGTGAGATGAGTGCAATAGTACAGTAGTTTGAACATTCTTTGGCATTGCCCTTCTTTGGGATCTGAATGAAAATTGACCTTTTCCAGTCCTGTGGCCACTGCTTAGTTTTCCAAATTTGCTGACATATTGAGTGCAGCACTTTAACAGCATCATATTTAGGATTTGAAATAGCTCAGCTGGAATTCAATCACCTCCACTAGTTTTGTTCACAGTAATGCTTCCTAAGGCCCGCTTGACTTCACACTCTAGCATGTCTGGCTCAAGGAGTGAAATTCCTGACCAATTAACTAAAGAATTTACCACAAATAATAAACAGTAAATTATTTTTCAGTAAACTGTATATAAAAAGCTCTCTTTGAAACATTTTTTTTTAATTAGAAGCTGCTAAAGTGAAAGAAGGAAAGGAAATTTCCCATTAACTATAATCTAACTGATTTATTCATTTCAGTAGTCTTCATAATACAGAATTGATCACTGACAAATATTATGTGGTTGAAGCAGATGACTCACAAAAGCAACTGAAGTAAACACTCAGTCATCTCTACCCATTAACTTCCCACAGAGTCAGGGCCTTCAATTTTCTCCTACCTTCCTAATAAAGGCACTGATAATAATAACACCAGAAACAGTGGAAACAGTGTAACACTTTATTATTTTGGGCTCCAAAATCACTACAGATGGTGACTGCAGCCATGAAATTAAAAGACGCTTGTTCCTTGGAAGAAAAGTTATGACCAAGCTAGATAGCATATTGAAAAGCAGAGACATTACTTTGCCAACAAAGGTCCATCTAGTCAAGGCTATGGTTTTTCCAGTGGTCATGTATGGATGTGAGAGTTGTACTGTGAGGAAGGTAGAGCACTGAAGAACTGATGTTTTTGAACTGTGGTGTTGGAGAAGACTCTTGAGAGTCGCTTGGACTGCAAGGAGATCCAACCAGTCCATTCTGAAGGAGATCAGCCCTGGAATTTCTTTGGAAGGACTGATGCTAAAGCTGAAATTCCAATACTTTGGCCACCTCATGCAAAGAGTTGACTCATTGGAAAAGACTCTGATGCTGGGAGGGATGGGGGCAGGAGGAGAAGGGGACGACAGAGGATGAGATGGCTGGATGGCATCACTGACTCGATGGACGTGAGTCTGAGTGAACTCCAGGAGTTGGTGATGGACAGGGAGGCCTGGCGTGCTGCGATTCATAGGGTTACAAAGAGTCGGACACGACTGAGCGACTGAACTGAACTGAAGTGAATAATCATTATTATCAGTTCAGCTAACATTTATTGAGTAATTATCATATCAAGCCCTTAATCTGTACAGACATTATCTGTTTCAATGTTCACACATGTTTTATGAGAGAAATATGATTATCCTTCCCATTTTTCAGATGAGAACACTTAAGTAACAGCCCCAGGGTCCCACAGCTGTATGTGGTGGGTCCATGCATGGGGCCCTGACTTCAAAGGCAGATTTTATCAGCACATCAGTGGATTTCCAACCTTAGAAGCCATAAAAATCACCTGGAAAATTTGTTCAAATGCCAGATTCTCAAGCTCTGGATTCTGCCAGTCTGAGATAGGGCAAGGAATCCGCATCTTAAAAAGCAACCCAGGGGACTCTAATGCAATTCATACCCCAAACACATATTGCTATTCTGCCTGCCTGAATGGAGAAACCAGGAACCACCTTCAAGTCATTCTCTTGACTCCTATGTCTTTAACCACAGTGGTTCATAAGCTTTGGGGGAGAGGAGGCAGATCCCAGACCATCTGAGAATCCAATGAAAACCATAGGCCTTCTCTTGATCAAAACGTACCACAAATTTTTTGCATTTATGTTTTAGGAAATTGAAGCCCATGAACCCCAGAATAGGTGCTCCTGTTGTATGCTCTCTTTCCTTTTTTTTCCCCTTAGTGTCTCAACTCATTCCCACCTCTGAAATAAGGACATGCACCCTCCTGGCTGCCTACTTTGCAGGCTATTATGAGGATCTCTTTTTTAAATAAATAAATATATGTGTGTGTGTATATATATATAAGGATTCTGAAATTCAGAAATAGAAACACTATATGTAAACCTCATGCTAATAACACACAGAGAAATAGGGAAAGACAGATTTGAGTAGGAAACTTAGAAACTTGAATGGAAAAGAGAAACTCAGCACAGAGGTAAGGAAACAACTAGCAAATGACCTGAGCATAATCAAACCTTGATTATTTCTGTTTCAGGTCATCTCTATGCTCAGGCATAGAAAGGTCATTTGCCATTTGTTGAGTACCTACTATGTGCCGGGTGGCAGTGTGGCTTGTCTTTAAAGCATTTTCAAGCACTCTCAACAGCTTTTTGATCATCATATCATCTTTATTTTACAAATGAGGAAACCCAGACTCTGAGAGTTTACATAATTTTCCCAATACCAAATATCTAGTCAAGTTACTCAAATTCAGGTCTGTGTGTGCGCAAACCCATCCAATTTCCATAATATAAAGATATGGCCAAAACCTCTTTCCAGTCAGGATACCATACACAGACCAGGCAGAGTTTCTAAGGCAAGTTCTGGAACTGGGGAGCTGACCTTCCACTTCACCTTCCTCCCAACCATCAATTTACCTCCTAGGATGACAGTCCCAACAGACTTAGTTACTACTATCAACCAGCTAGCTTGTCCTCCCAAAGGAAGCAAAACAAAAGAAGGCACTAGAAATGCTTAGGTTCTTGGTGGCAGGGCTGCCAAAGTCAGATCTGCAGCATTATAAAAGTTAACGTCTTTCTGCTTGTTCTGTGTCAAGTTTCTACTATCAAAACCCTTGGGACCAGCTGCATGAGTCATACTTCTAGATGCTGTTCCAACTGGTAGGAAACTGCCTTTCCTTAAAATAAATTTCACTTTCAGAAAAAGCTTTAAAGCACATTACAGATAGGACCATGAAACATTTGGCTCAATGTAAATCCTTCCACAGCAAAAAAAATTAAAAAAAAAAACCCTCCTCATGTACCAGTAACACTAAAACTAAGTCCAGGAAAGTCTTAGCTAGAAGGGACGAAGAGATATCTGGTGGAAAAGAATGTTTTACTCTCATTCTGTTTCAAACCCACAGGGTCCTTTTGAAGGATTCTCTAATAATAGGAATTAATAGCAAGAACAAAACAAAACAAGAAAGTGTTAACCGAGGTACTAAGCCCAGCAGGTAGTCTGTTCTCCTTCTCCACAAGTCGCCCTATGCTCTTCCTCTCCTACCTCAGCCCAGCCTAATGACTTTTCCTTAAGGTAGCTTTTCACGTCCTTGTTTGATGGACTGAAGCTATAACCTAAGTTTGCCTCAGCACTCACAAATATTGCAAGGAGACATTTCAGCTTGCCTCCTGTCTCTTGCCCTTCACCCCCTAACTCCTGTCAATAACTCAGTCTTTTGCATCCAAAGTGACAGTTTTAAGGGCACCAGCAATGTTATATACCATCCAATGAATCTTTTTTGGTTAATTTTTTTAAAAGAGGAACTAGCTCCTTTAGCTATCCCAGGCTATTCTTGGCTGGTTATTGGAGAAAACCTGTTACATCAGGCAGTTGCTTTTTTTGTCAAAAATAAGCTTTTCTGATCTGGTATAGGCCTGATTCCACTATTTATTAACTAACCTCGTGACTTTTAACAAATTATCATACATCTCAGAATCTTACTTTTCTTTTTTTGCAATACTTTCCCTTAACCCTGACATAAGGGAAGGATCATTATGTCATTTTCAAAAATCATAATAAAGGTCACAAACATAATGCTTTATTATAAGTCATTGGTATTATTTTATATTATACGTCATGTAGAGGTTTTTGAGACACCGAGGAGCAACACCAATAACAACAGACAAGGTAATTCTGAGCTCAGGCCCTGGATAGATAAATTAGCAGCTCAACATTTTTCTGAACAAATCAGAATCTAATATGTAACAGATTCAATATTTTAATAAACCCCATAACCTTGGATTTTTAATTGCCTACCACTTACTAGAATACAGTGGACAAACGCACAATAGCTTAGAATTTAGGAATCAAAAGTTACACAGCAATGGTTTTGCATGTAATTGTCTAAAACAAAGGCAACAGGAATAATACTCAATAATACTTAACGCAGAAAGCTTGATTCAGCCTTTCAGTGGTCAGGGTTCCACTGCAGAGAAAAGAACTTCATCTGGCTAGTGGAAGCAGAACTGTGTTTATTTCAGTGTGCTAAATGGCTACAGGGCATCAGGAGGGCTAACGAAACAAACTCTAGGTTCTTCTAGAAACACATCCCAAGCCGCAGAGCGGAACCTGGCCACCCAGGTTGCTGCCTGCTGGTTGGGAAGCTGGTGTACAAACACATCCCACTGCCATGGAGAAGAGACCTCCACAAGCCCCATCACTGCTGTGGGTCCCAGGACTCCACCAGAAGACCACGTGCGCTGGCAATATGGCTGCTTCGTGACCTGCCTCTCAACATCGACTACCCTAGGGGCCAGGCCCTGGAGCCTTTACTAACAGGGCTACAGAGAAACCACAAGGTCCTCAATCATCCCAGTCAGCAGGAGAGATAATTTTGCCTTTCACATAAGAGCATATGGCTGATTCATGTTGATGTTTGACCAAAAAAAAAAAACAAACAGTAACAACAACAAAATTCTGTAAAGCAATTATCCTTCAATTTAAAAAATTCAGTAATTAAAAAAAAATAAGAGAGCAGCTAAACCCCACCTACCACTCAGGCCGAAAGGGTTTCTGGGAAATGTAGTTTTTAGCTTTTCAGCCCTTGCCCCATAGGAGGCACAGTGAAAGGAGCTTGAAATATGTTGAGTGACAACCCCTCCTGCTCCACCATATAAGTCGATGTTAAGAGACTCGTCTTCTTCACGACCTCTTCTCTTCCCCACCCACCTACCAAGACTGCTGAGACAGATGTGGAAAAACTAGGTGAAAAATGTAGTGAGGATTTGGTTGTACAAATACATGGCTCAGTGTTGGCACAGCTGTTTCCACTAGGCTGCTTAGGAGGAGAGGTTACACCTCGGTTGAGGAAGCTTTCTCTCCGTTAGCCAGCAACTGAAGAAAAGGTTTGTCCTCCTTAGCACCCTCAGGGGACACGGAATTGCTTTCCTCCCACTGGTGGTCTGAGCTCATTATGCCACTCTATTATGTGCTCTGCCCACAAGCCAATATAGTGTAACCCGACATTATTTTAAACCTTCTCTTCTGAATGAGGCAATCAGATTACTCATCTTAGATTCACTTAATTCTATTGGGCAGAACTTCTGGACTCACCAAAGACTCTAACAGAAAGCTATTTGTTAATAAATATCCAGTCAAAATAGCCTTCTTCCTGCAGTTAGAATTGCTATAGTGTTGTTGTTTGCATATGTTTTACAAGAAGATCTTTGCTCTCTGTCTTTGCTGTCTGCTGTGATTCAGCACCTTCTGTCAGGGACTCTGGATTCCAAGATCCCAACACACATTGAACAAACTCCTATTAGGTGCTATTATATGTCAAGTACAAGAGACACAGAAATAAATAAGACAGACAAGGTCCCTGCCGTTGTAGAGCTTATAGTCTAGTGTGTTAGACACTCATTTGGGTCCGACTCTATGACCCCATGGACTGCAGCCCGTCAGGCTCCTTTGTCTATGTGATTTCCCAGTCAAGAACACTGGAGTGGGTTACCATTTCTACCCCAGAGGATACTCCCAAGCCAGGGATGGGACCCAGGTCTCCTGCATTGTGGGTAGGTTTTTTACCATCTGAGCCATCAGATGGGATGTTTAGCACAAAAACAATATCATTATAGCCCTGAAATCTGGGAATTAATTGAATTCTCAAATTTTAGAATACTCTAAAATATTCTAAATTTAGAATATTCTAAACATAATTTCTGAGAATTTATTGCTCCAAAGTTAGTCACCTTTGGACTTCTTCCCCACGTCTGAAGAAGTTTTAGCTAAGCAATAAAATTGTTTCAGTGTTCAAATCTAAAGTGTCTTATGGAAGAACACACCAGGCAAGGTCAATATAGAAGCCAAGTGTAGTATTCCAGGTCCCAATGCTAATGCTGGAATGGTATTTCCATCCTGAGGAAGGGAGCCTGGAGCTGATATAGGTCATAACTGAAATGTGGGGCTTCTGGAAAAGGTTCTGGTGTAGATATATTGACACAACGGTGGAGAAGCCTCACGAAATTTGATCCCAATGACAATTAAATGGCCACAGGTCACATTTCAGTTATTTGCCTGGGAAACAGGGATAACGAGCAAGCCAAATTAGCTTAGCCATGGTTTCCTTTACTGTCTGAATAGCACCTGCTTCCATTTAGCTAAAGGAAAAAAAAATCTTTTAAATTAAATTTCCCTTAAAATTTACATGGGTTTAGAAGGTGTTAAACAAAATAGGGGAAAGCTGTGCCAAAAAGATTTTAAAATAGTTCTCTAGAGATTTTACAAAATCCCTCAGGCCGTGAAATTTCCCTCACTCCCAGGTCAATTCCAGTTTGGTTTACATTTAAGCTGGAATTTGGGATGACATTTCATTCTAACAAATCAAGACAGACTAGACATGTTGGGCTTTCCAGGTTCCATATTGGAAAAGAAACAGCCTAATCCTTGTGAGTGGGACCTCATCCCCACTCCTTTCCACAGTCTGTATTATGAACCAGGCAGTGCTTGGTATTAGGAATACCGAGATGAGTAAGTTATGATCTCTGCCTTCCATAAAAATAGCCGGTACCTCACAAAAAGAGATAAAGTTCTATCAAAGACACAGGATCTTATCTGAAGTGGTCATACACGAGCAGCCTATCTTAGGCATCAAGCAAGTATGGAACTATATGCGTGCATGCATACTAAGTTGCTTCAATAGTGTCTGACTCTTTGCAACCCTATGGACTGTAGCCTGCCAGGCTCCTCAGTCTATGGAATTCTCCAGGCAAGAATAATGGGGTGGGTTGCCATGGCCTCCTCCAGGGGATCTTCCCGATCCAGGGATCAAACCTGCGTCTCTTGCATTTCCTGCACTGGCAGGTGGGTTCTTTGCCGGTAGCACCACCTGGGAAGCCCATGGAAATAAATGAAGACCAAACAAATGTGAAAAGCAAAGGCTATGTATTCAGAGCTTGCTATAGCAAGGTTGTCAGCACCCATTCACTGGTGTTTCAGCAGAGACTCAATGGCAGGCATAGGAGTGGGAAAGCTTGACTGTGGATTAAACGTAAGCCTCCAGTAAGCACTGGTTGGGGGCTGTTAGCCTGGGGAAGCTGGAGGTGGTTTGACTACATGTGGGGCATCCAGTATGACTGGTCAGGGTGCATGTTTGTCTTTCTTTAGTTAGTCCTAAGTTGGAAGTGGGGACAAAATGTAGGAAGCTGTCAGTTATTAATCAAATCCTTGGTGCTACTGCTTAGCTTTCTGGACTGTTCACTAGAGATGGCAGTCTGGCTTCCTGCAAGCCTGATGTCTAGCAGGCTGGCTTTCTGGGTTATCTACTTAGACGAAGCGCTGCTATCCTAGACTGGTTGCTGCAGGTTGTAGGTCAGAGTCCTGTTCTTATATATGGGCTAGCAATTGTCCATTTCTATATTTCATCTTTCACAAGCCTGAGATTCGACTGTGTCCTGGTCCTAGGGCTCCATTTGACATTAGCTTCCCCTTACAGTGGGAGCATCCCTGGAATCTCCCACCTAGCCCTCCTTAGTGTCTGCCAACATGCTCAACTTCCAGCCCTCATGACCATACAAGGAGAATGTCTGACAGACTTCCCCCTGGGCAAGACTCTACCTGCCTCTTTGCACCGACTCTACTCTGTGTAAGGTAAAGAGAGCCAGATTTGCCCACAGCAAATTATATAATACAGCAAGTCCTTGAATCATGCACCATCCTGTAGTAAAGGCCTGGTTAAACATCTATGGGCATAAACACCCATCTGAAAGCATAATATTAATAGCAAATTGCTGCTGCTGCACTAAATTGTGTCTGATTCTTTTGTGACCTCAAAGACCGTGGCTTGCCAGGCTCCTCTGTTCACAGAATTTCCAAGCAAGAATTCTCTAGTGGGTTGCCATTTCCTTCTCCAGGGGATCTTCCCAACAGAGGGGTCGAACCCACATCTCCTGCATTGGCCAGCAAACTCTTTACCACTGAGTCATCAGGGAAGCCCAAAAAGAAAGACTGTGCAGCAAAATAGAAAATATAAACATTACTGAATGAAAAGGCATTAAAAGAACAATAATGTAGACCATCTCATTCTAAATCATGTGTATGTGAATGTAGGGAAAAAGTAAAAGGGATAGAAAAAAATAAGTTCTCTCTCACTTGTAGAATTAACAGTGTTTTTTTTGAAATTTTTGTTTGCTTGAAATCCTTTTTTTTACAGTTACATGCATTTCTTTGTAAAATCATAAATAACAGTAAAAATTTTAACATTAAAAACCTAGGATATATTTGAAAAATAAGACAGCAGCACATCTGATTCATTAAATCATTAACAGTCATCATCTCTAAGCACATCTATAGTTATCACCCTCATAATAACTATGATTAATCTACAAGGTGAATGTTTCTATAGTTTTACAGATGAGGAAACTAAAGTGCAGAGAGTAGAGGCTGAAAATCTGCTGGGTCTGTCAGAGCCCTACATGGAGCTCTCAGTCACTATTCTGTTCTTCCTCCCTTTCAGTACACATGCCCTGAAACTCTTCTCAGACCAGGTGCATGATGAAGGATATTCACTTTCCCTCTTTAAAGTGGGGATGATAATCATGTCTGTCTCAAATGGAGGGTTATAAGGACAAAGAGACACGGCATATACAGAGCTAACACAGGGCCCAACCTTTAGGAAGTGTTCACTGTGTGATTATTGACGTAAGGACCACTGTTTATACGGTTTTATGAATGCTTAAAGCTCAACATTCAGAAAACGAATATCATGGCAGCCGGTCCCATCACTTCATGGGAAATAGATGGGGAAACAGTGGAAACAGTGTCAGACTTTATTTTTTGGGGCTCCAAAATCACTGCAGATGGTGATTGCAGCCATGAAATTAAAAGACGCTTACTCCTTGGAAGAAAAGTTATGACCAACCTGGATAGTATATTCAAAAGCAGAGACATTACTTTGCCAACAAAGGTCCATCTAGTCAAAGCTATGGTTTTTCCAGTGGTCATGTATGGATGTGAGAGTTGGACTGTGAAGAAAGCTGAGCACCGAAGAATTGATACTTTTGAACTGTGGTGTTGGAGAAGACTCTTGAGAGTCCCTTGGACTGCAAGGAGATCCAACCAGTCCATTCTGAAGGAGATCAACCCTGAGATTGAAGGACTGATGCTAAAGCTGAAACTCCAGTACTTTGGCCACCTCATGTGAAGAGTTGACTTATTGGAAAAGACTCTGATGCTGGGAGGGATTGGGGGCAGGAGGAGAAGGGGACGTCCGAAGATGAGATGGCTGGATGGCATCACGGACTTGATGGACATGAGTCTGAGTGAACTCCGGGAGTTGGTGATGAACAGGGAGGCCTGGCGTGATGCGATTCATGGGGTCGCAAAGAGTCGGACACGACTGAGCGACTGAACTGAACTGATGAATGCTCCAGGAGGAGCTTTTATATTTAAGTGAAAAGAAATAGCAAGGGGTAACAGGAACCATTGAAACAGAGTGTAATAGAGATTTGTAAGGAGATTGGGCTTTGGAATAAATTAATAGAGTTAAGAATGAGTGTGAAGGATTTTTAAAAATTTACTCTTGGGATCATCGTCTTCATAGTTCAACAAGTATCTATCTTAGAAATTAGTTATGGTTTATTTTGATAAAATAATAACATAGAACAAAGAAAATTTGAACCTTCCTCAGGTAATCTCAACTGTGGCTAAAGTCAGGTTGCTCTGGGCCTAACACTGAGAGGCTGCACACTCTGGCTTCTAACTCTGACTCTGATGTTTAATAAGGTCATCAGGGAGCCTGTAATCCACCCTGATGTCCAAGCTAACCACAGAGGTTTTGATCAAATTGGCCAGGTGGGGCCCTGGCAAAGGTTAGACTTAAAAGTGTCCCAAGTAATGCAATGATAAGAACCACCTGAACCTAAAGCCACAAGAAAATAGACAATTCCTTTGGGACTCAAATAGTAGCAATGCCATAGGCAAGTGATCTGTCTAAAAGCAAGTTAATATGCACCTTGTTTTGAACACATTTTCATTAATTTTATCTTTAAAGTCCCCATTGATGAAACATAATATCTAATATTTTATTGAGCACTTATTTTGTGCCAGGCACAATTCCAAGCACTTTTCAAAATGAAACAGATGATATAGGATTTGAACCAAAGGGTCTGCGCAGCCAATCCTTATTTTAGAAGTGGTTTGGATGTTGAAAATGACTAACTTAAAATCTGTAAAGCTGAAATAAGTTTTTTCCATTTGACCCTGGTTTTGCACAACTAGGCAGTTTATGCTTATGGGCTAACCTGTTTTTATTTATCTGTTTGAGCCAATTGTCATAAAACCTCCCTCTCTGGAACAAGCAGATGCATTTAACAATAATGACTGGGGCAAATCATTCTACCTCAAAAATTCTCACAGTGTTTCACCCAGATTGTTGAGGGCTCAGGGCCTCTCATTTATATGTCCCTGTCAAAGCAATTTTTACTTGCAAATTTGTTTAATTTTTTTCTAAAAAGGACACCCTAAAATCATACAAGATTTACTCTCCACCAAGCCTGAATCAGTCCCTGATGAGGTAGGTAGAGATGAGATTTGGTTCTCAGTTCAAGACTAACTCTCGGACTAATGCAAGAGCTTTCTAGCTGATCTCCTCACCCACAGGCTGTTGGTTCTAATCCTTACCAGAACCACCATGGAAGAGTACTATGAATACTATATATGAATACTGTGAATACTATTGTTTTCATATCACTGCCCTACCCAAATTCAGTGACTCTCATTGCCTACAAAGCCCACTCAGTGACTCTTCATAACCTGACTCCCACTTATACCTTGGGTCTTCTATCATCCTTCCATCTTTTACAGTCTGACGTCCCCTTTAAAGTTTCAGTGCCATTTTATACCTCTTTCTACCCAATGTAATTGAGTTTGGCTGTTTTTGAGAGTGACTTGTTCTTTCCCATTCCTTGGTCTTGTTCACTCATGTGCATTTAAAGCAGTCCTCATACCACAGAAACATGTCTGCCCATTGATAATTCCTACCCATCTCTAAGGCCCAATACAAATGCAACTTTCTCCAGAAGACTCCACTGGCCAGAAAAGATCATCAATTTTGATCTTTGCATTTGTGATCTTTGCAATTGTCTGCATTTNAGGAGCTTTTATATTTAAGTGAAAAGAAATAGCAAGGGGTAACAGGAACCATTGAAACAGAGTGTAATAGAGATTTGTAAGGAGATTGGGCTTTGGAATAAATTAATAGAGTTAAGAATGAGTGTGAAGGATTTTTAAAAATTTACTCTTGGGATCATCGTCTTCATAGTTCAACAAGTATCTATCTTAGAAATTAGTTATGGTTTATTTTGATAAAATAATAACATAGAACAAAGAAAATTTGAACCTTCCTCAGGTAATCTCAACTGTGGCTAAAGTCAGGTTGCTCTGGGCCTAACACTGAGAGGCTGCACACTCTGGCTTCTAACTCTGACTCTGATGTTTAATAAGGTCATCAGGGAGCCTGTAATCCACCCTGATGTCCAAGCTAACCACAGAGGTTTTGATCAAATTGGCCAGGTGGGGCCCTGGCAAAGGTTAGACTTAAAAGTGTCCCAAGTAATGCAATGATAAGAACCACCTGAACCTAAAGCCACAAGAAAATAGACAATTCCTTTGGGACTCAAATAGTAGCAATGCCATAGGCAAGTGATCTGTCTAAAAGCAAGTTAATATGCACCTTGTTTTGAACACATTTTCATTAATTTTATCTTTAAAGTCCCCATTGATGAAACATAATATCTAATATTTTATTGAGCACTTATTTTGTGCCAGGCACAATTCCAAGCACTTTTCAAAATGAAACAGATGATATAGGATTTGAACCAAAGGGTCTGCGCAGCCAATCCTTATTTTAGAAGTGGTTTGGATGTTGAAAATGACTAACTTAAAATCTGTAAAGCTGAAATAAGTTTTTTCCATTTGACCCTGGTTTTGCACAACTAGGCAGTTTATGCTTATGGGCTAACCTGTTTTTATTTATCTGTTTGAGCCAATTGTCATAAAACCTCCCTCTCTGGAACAAGCAGATGCATTTAACAATAATGACTGGGGCAAATCATTCTACCTCAAAAATTCTCACAGTGTTTCACCCAGATTGTTGAGGGCTCAGGGCCTCTCATTTATATGTCCCTGTCAAAGCAATTTTTACTTGCAAATTTGTTTAATTTTTTTCTAAAAAGGACACCCTAAAATCATACAAGATTTACTCTCCACCAAGCCTGAATCAGTCCCTGATGAGGTAGGTAGAGATGAGATTTGGTTCTCAGTTCAAGACTAACTCTCGGACTAATGCAAGAGCTTTCTAGCTGATCTCCTCACCCACAGGCTGTTGGTTCTAATCCTTACCAGAACCACCATGGAAGAGTACTATGAATACTATATATGAATACTGTGAATACTATTGTTTTCATATCACTGCCCTACCCAAATTCAGTGACTCTCATTGCCTACAAAGCCCACTCAGTGACTCTTCATAACCTGACTCCCACTTATACCTTGGGTCTTCTATCATCCTTCCATCTTTTACAGTCTGACGTCCCCTTTAAAGTTTCAGTGCCATTTTATACCTCTTTCTACCCAATGTAATTGAGTTTGGCTGTTTTTGAGAGTGACTTGTTCTTTCCCATTCCTTGGTCTTGTTCACTCATGTGCATTTAAAGCAGTCCTCATACCACAGAAACATGTCTGCCCATTGATAATTCCTACCCATCTCTAAGGCCCAATACAAATGCAACTTTCTCCAGAAGACTCCACTGGCCAGAAAAGATCATCAATTTTGATCTTTGCATTTGTGATCTTTGCAATTGTCTGCATTTTCTATAGGATCCTCATTCTATAACTACTTGAAATTACAGTTGCTAGCATATGTGTTCATCTCTCCTCCTAATTTGTAAAATGTGGAATCACACATATCGTTGAGCAAAGTGCCATGCAAACAATAGGTTTTCAATAAATTTTGAAATATTTATGGCATCTTTATATCAAAAAAAATTTAACCTCTGTTTTTATATAAATTTATTGATCTCAGCTTCATAGATTGTTGGGAAAAGAAGTGTAGCACAAGTAATTTTTCTTTGAGATGATACTGGACAAGGACTTCCTTCTACCTGGTCACTCTCTAGCCACAGAATGATATCCACTGTCAAGGTATGGCAGCCTATAGATTCTTTTACCTTCTGTTCAATAGACAGGGCATAGTGAAGTAGCATGGACAAGTTAAGAATCTAAGTAGGTCCACACTCTAGCAACATAAACAAGGTAAATATACCACCTTTAGCTGAGAAGAAGAAAAACTGATAGTAACCATTTTTTTTAAAAAAGTCAAGTAAAGGGAATTTTAACAGAAAGTTGGCCTGAAGACCCAGTCTTTAGGATCTACCCAGGAAAGGATCTAAGTTCAAAATTAATTCTGATTTGTTTAGCAAAGAGAAATAATTAAAGTCTGGGGGCTACAGTGAGGTTAGATTCTTCTGGAACTGCTATAATTAAACATCCTAAAGCGAATGCTGTCTAATTGGACTCTTGTCCTTTTCCCTCCTGAAAAATTAACTCTCATATCATCCTTGGTTTAATGTAGCTATTTTGTTTTTATATTTTTAAATCTGGCAAAGCAATAGTTATTCATGGAAGGGATCTTGTGCCAGACCTACCATGTAGAATTTGGAGCAGTGTAATCAAATGCCATGAAAATGGCCAACGAAGAAAATGCAAACTCAAATACAGAATATGCAGAGCTTGTTATAAGGTTTCTGGAGACTGAAAATGTCACACCATCTTAGATTCCAGTCTGTACTAGCAAACTTAAATTTAAAACTGTGCAATTATAGGGTATTTGGTATGCCCTCCCCATCCCCTACAAGGCCCTTTCATTTGCATAAACTAAACATAGGAGATAAATGTTTGTCTGGAGTTGGAGAAGGGCAGAACCTTAAATCCTCTGGATAGTCATCTGTTTTACTAAAATAAGTCTTACCATAAACTTTGCTTGGTTTCTTCACCCCAAAGAGACCTGAAAGTAATAAAGGAATGAGAAGAGAGGGATTACATCTTCATGTGTTTTCGAGAGAGATGCATCTTTTACCATAGAAAATGTCCCCGTTGGGGCTGAAGAATAATTTTCATCAGAAACTCCCTTTTGTTGATTGCTTATAACTATATGTACTTAAAAAAAAAAAATTAGTTTCCTTTTAGCTTGAATGTCTCAGTCTTGGTCTGTACTCCCCAAGATAAATTACTTTGGAGCAATTGAGCAAAATAGCCTACAGCAAAATGCTATTTTTCACATTAAATGGAAAGCACCTTTACCCCTAGTGTTCCTCCAAGATGTCTGTGTCCAGGACCTCAGACTTGGCAAACAGACTTAGGAGCACTGATGAAGAGAAACAGACCTAAGCATGACCCTGCTAGCTGAGCATTTTATTTCAGATGGAAAGGTTTTCATCTAAAGGTAAACCGAGCACTGTAATAGGAGTATTTCTGCTGAGCAATGGAGTCTACCAGAAACAGAATCTCAGAGGGAAAGGCTACCAGGTAAACTGAACTCTCCTAAGTTTCCTCCAGACGATAACAGCCAGTGAAGTAAGATAACTGGAATAATTCATCCTCCTGGAGTTCAAAATGCAAGGAGGAATATGAAATGTGATATTAAGACTTTAAAATGAAGAATACAAAAGTCAGGAATATCCTTACAGAATAAAAGTGTGGGTGGGAATTGATTAAATGTTAGAAGTCGCTCTGATATGTTTTAATCAACCAAAAGAATTTCATCCTGCCAAGATTCAGTGACAAGTAACAACCTTCAATGCTAGTCTCCTTCAAACACATACACAGGTATGGCAGCAGTTAAAAACCATTGGCTATGAGTTACATCCAACTGACTTCATCTTGGACCCCCCTTCTTACGCTTTCACTCCTCATCTAGCACATGGTCCCCGACACGAGTCTTTTCCCCATGAACTTGGCAGACATAACCTGGCACTTTTATGTCAACCTTTAGCTTAGAGTTTGAGAAAAAGCTTTTCTTCTCCACCTCCTCTGGTTTTTATCTCTGGTATTTTACATCTGCCAAATCCTTATGCTCTAATTCTATAGACCCATCCTGATATACATTTGGCTATATTCACTTAACAAGATAATTTCAAAATATATAAACCATAAACTGATGAAATACAAAGAGAATCTGACAAATCACATCTATATGAAAGACTTTAACATTCCTAAAATAGATTGGAAAAAAATAAAGTTACAAAAGATTCAAACAACAGAACAAACAAGCTTGATCTAAGGTGCATGAGACACCAAAGCTACTATAAACGTATAATAATTAAAGCAATATGCAAAAAGACTGACATACCAATGGAAAAGAATGGAGAGCTCAGAAATTAAAACTTGTCAAAAACAATACTTTTATGGCCTTAGCTAGGAAATAGTTTCTCAAATAAGACATAATTAGCCCAAATCATAAAAGAAAAAAATTGATACATTCAA
This sequence comes from Oreotragus oreotragus, assembly GCA_006410675.1. Classification (NCBI taxonomy): domain Eukaryota; kingdom Metazoa; phylum Chordata; class Mammalia; order Artiodactyla; family Bovidae; genus Oreotragus; species Oreotragus oreotragus. The sequence continues at coordinate 819,870 of SJYX01018619.1, read as the reverse complement.
TTATGTTAAAATATAAACTTTCTATTTAATTAGAACATTATTTTTTAGAAGTAAAAAAATCAAGCTACAGATAAGGAGAAGATGTTTATAATCACTACAAATAAATAAAAATTTTATTTCAATAATAAAATTACATAAAGAACTTACGTTAAGACAACCAACCCAATAGAAAGTAGACAAAGATGCAGACAGTCAGTTCCCAAGGAACCATCTGCCTGACCAATACACATATGAAAGATTACTAACCTTCATGAGGTTAATAATGCTAAGTCATTCTAAGTGACTTCATGCTAAGTCACTTCAGTCATGTCTGACTCTTTGGGACCCCATAGACTGTACCCCACCAGGTTCTTCTGTCCATGGGATTCTTCAGGCAAGAATACTGGAGTGGGTTGCCATTTCCTCTTCTAAGGGATCTTCCCGACCCAAGGATTGAACCTGCCGCTCCTGTGTTGCAGGCAGATTCCTTACCACTTGAGCCACCAGGGAAGCCCTTGAATTATCAGGGACATGTACATTTAAAAATAGCAATAAAATAGTGTTTTATACTCATGAGGTGAACAAAAATTAAGAAGCCAGACAAGAGTTATGAAGGATGTGTAAAATTAAAACTCTACTGGTGGAAATCAAAATTTGCATCAACTTTCACTAAGAGCATAAATTGGCAATATCTAATAAAATTGATGGTGTATATGCCCTACCACCCAGGAGTTCCAAACCTCTGTATGTCCCCTAAAGAGACTCCAGCACACGTGCACTTGGAACCACCCACAACGATACTCAATGCAGCATCACTTATGACAGTGAAAAAAACGGAAACTACTGTTTAATGCGTATTACTTCTGGACAGATAAATCATGATAGATTCATTCTATAATGCATCAATTAGCAGCTAAAATAAATCAACTAAATCCACAAGCATCGACATGGATAAATATCAGAAACAAATGGTGAGAGAATAAAAGCAAATATCATTCAGATATGAAGCAAAGTAGGCTTCCCAAGTGGTGCTAGTAGTAAAGAGCCCACCTGCCAATGCAAGAGACACAGGTTCAATCCCTGGGTCAGGAAGATCCCCTGGAGGAGGGCATGGCAACCCACTCCAGTATTCTTGTCTGAAGAATCCCATGGACAGAGAAGGCTGGTGGGCTACGGCCCACAGGGTCTCAATGAGGTGAACACAACTGAAACGACTTAGCACATGCATGTNGACACAGGTTCAATCCCTGGGTCAGGAAGATCCCCTGGAGGAGGGCATGGCAACCCACTCCAGTATTCTTGTCTGAAGAATCCCATGGACAGAGAAGGCTGGTGGGCTACGGCCCACAGGGTCTCAATGAGGTGAACACAACTGAAACGACTTAGCACATGCATGTGCGTGAAGCAAATTATATGAAGTTATATAATGTTTACGGATACAAGCCATGCACATGCATTATAAAGCCTCTCTAATTAAAACAGTGTAGTTGGGCTCTAAAAGACGATCAGTGGAATCGTCAGAGATAACCCAGAAAGAACGCAAGTACATATGGCAGTGTAGTCTATGATAAGGCATGGCATGATTTGTTGGCATGGAAAATCTGTAGGTATAAGATGGGCTTCTAAATAAATCTTGAAGAAACATAATAGATAGCCATTTGGATAAATTATATGGAGAGAAACAACGTGTTCTTGGATTGAAAGATGCAATAACAAGTATTTCTAAGATGCCAGTTGCCCCTAAAATCAATGTAGTTTCAATACATTCAAATAAAAGTCCTCACGGAGGGAAAAAATATGTCTATGTATGTATATAGTAAATGTATAATGTAAGGAGAGGGACAAGCTAACTTCCAAAAAGGCTACCTGTGAGGAGGAAAAAGGAAGAATGGGGTCAAGGAGGGTAAAATGAGAATTTCAAGCAAGTTCTCAGGTAAGGTTGATGCCACTGGCTCTTATAGGTAGAAATGTGTCTCCTCAAAACTCAAAACATTGAAGGTCTAATCACCAGTGTGGCTGTTTTGAGACAGAGGGCCTCTAAGGAAGCAATGAAGGTTAAATGAGCCATAAGGTCATGGCCCTATCCAGTAGAAGTAGTGTCTTCATAAGAAGAGACACCAGAGATCTCACTCTCTCTTCATGCACACAAGTTGAGGAAAGGCCAGGTGAGGCACAGGAAGAAGTCTGCAGGCCAGAATGAGAGCTCTCACCAGAAACAAATCCACTAGCCTGTTGATCTGGGACTTGCAGCCTTCAGAACTGTGAAAAAATAAATTTCTGTTCTGAAGTCATATGGTCCCCAACCTTTTTGGCACCAGGGATTAGTTTCGTGAAAGACAATTTTTCCACAGACTGCAGGTGGAGGGTGTTTCGGGATGACTCAAGCACATTACATTTATTGTGCACTTTTTTCTACTATTATTAGATCATCTCCACCTCAGATCATTAGGCATTAGATCCCAGAGATGGGGGACCCCTGGTATGGTATTCTATTACAGCAACCTCGGCTGGCTAACACAATGTCAAAACATTAGCATTTGCTAAATCTAAATGGTGACTGTATAGGAGTGTGTTATACTAGGCCCTGAGCTTTTTACTTTATTCTAAATATTTCTGTCACATGTGTAGTCATTGTTTAATCTGACAGATGATACAAGGGAACATTAGCCATTTTAGTCATACTAAAAATAATGATACAGAACCAACTCTTCCCAGGAAGTTATAAAATTTTACATGTTGCTGAATTAAGGTTCTGGTGGGGGAAGAGGGACCTTCTGCAACCTGATGAGGTCACACAGGATGCCACTAGGAAGCCGGGGGAACTGATAGGCACTAGTGCCCTGCCTCCTACAGTGTCTCCCTTTGCTGTCCAACCAGTGAAGGCCCAACAGGATTGACACCATCATCAGTTTTTTGTCTCAGGCCTTGAGTTTGGGGGAATCTGACAGTGCTGGTCCCAAACACTTTCAATTACAACTTCTTGACAGGGGAGGGAGAAAGTCTTGCCCACACTGCCCTTCAGGCAACAAAGAAAGAAACGGTACTTCTGGATCCTACACTTGCTTGCTGTGTCAAACACTGTGATATTAAATGTGTATTAAAGCATGTGAGTACAATGCCTGGCATCGAGTAAGCAGTCAACAAGCAATTGTTGAACAAAGCATTTGTGTTTGTAATATTACCATCTGATTTCAGTTCAGTATTTACAGGTTGCTTAAAAATTACTACATGAAAAAAGATACAGCTAAACCAAGCACTATAGTATAACTGCATAGGACACATTATTTATTTTACTCTTCCCAGCTACCCTGTAAGGTAAGCACTATTACTCCTACTTGACACATATGATTTTCAGACTGAAAATCATTAACTTAGAGAGGTGACACTTCTATTCCAGGTGTTCAAACTTTACAAGGCATCAAGATTACTGGGAAGACTCAATGAAACACTGATTGCTGAGCCCCATTTCCTGAGTTTCTAGAGTGGAACTCAAAAACTCATTTTCGAGGAAGTTCCCAGTTGAAGGTGATGCCATGGTCTGGAGCCTACATTTTAATAACTATTGGTCTACACCTATAGGGGTACCTACCTAGAGAAAGTAAAGTACTATTCTCTCTAATCTAAACCTTTTCTTATTCATATATAGACAATATATATACACACACATGCATACATTCATATGTTCGATCCTTGTGTCAGGAAATTTCCCTGGAGAAGAGAATGGCAACCCACTCCAGCATTCTTGCCTGGAGAATTCCATGGACAGAGGAGCCTGGCAGGGCTCCGTGGGGCTGCAAAGAATCAGATACAACTGAGGGACTAACACACACACATATGTAATAGTATACATACATCTAATAAATTAATTTATGATACTATAAAATAAGGTATGATTATCTTAAAATAGGATATAAATAAAATATGATAATATATAATAAGATAAAAATCTTAGTATTCTCCTTAAATTACAAATTAATAAAACTGAAAAGTAATAATAGCTGCCAACTACTGAATATTTATTATATGCAGGGCACTATAGTATAACTGCATAGGACACATTATTTATTTTACTCTTCCCAACTACCCTGTAAGGTAAGCACTATTACTCCTACTTGACATAGAATAAGTTGAGCCTCAGAGACGACCCAGCCATTCAGAGACTGGTGAGACTAGAATCTGTACCCAAGTGGAATTCCAGAGTCCAGGCTCTCAACATTGCTTTTATTGATACTTTTATTGCTTTTATTGATACTGAAATAACAGTGGGCTTTCCACCACGGCATCAATCCACAAACCTGACAACTGTTTACACTGTAAAGCACTGACAGTCGTAGCCATCAAGTCCTCTAATTCAGGGGAAAGGCTCTCAAGGACTTGCTTCCTTTCACCTGAAATTAACCATTCACCCAATAAGAAGACCAGAAGGAACAAATTGAAGACATACCTGAAAGATCCAGGTACTATTTTTCTTCTTGATCTCCCCAAATTACAAAACAAAGATTCCAATGCAATACATTCATTTCCTCCCTCAGTCCCAGTGGCATCATTTGCAAACACAATAAAGAAAATGACTAAACTGCACTTTGGGGGGAAATAGCATCCCTTAGTTTGGTTTTCCCTGGAGAGTGAGCAGTTATGGAAACTTTTGAAGTCTTCACATTTAAGGGACGGAAATGAAGACAGTTGGTTTTCAGTTGTCCAGAAAAAGTGTGCTGATGAGCTGATAAAAAAGGAATGAAGTAGCTCCAGTAGCAAGGGTATGAAATGACATTGGCCCAGTCAAAAAGCCAATAAAATTAAAAAAAAAAAAAAAAGACTGGAAAAATTGGGACAAGCTACTCTTTAAAAAGGAAAAGCAAAGTGTCATCTCTCTCTTTAAAGTTAATGGCACACTCATCTTTCATACTTTTATAGTTTTATTTCAGTCTTAAAGAAGGAAAAAGTAAAAATATTAAAATACTAAATGGAGAGCAGAGCTTCTCATTAAAATAAATACATTTTGTTTTATTGTTTGGAAAAGTCTAACAAGCTGTAGAATACTAACTGAATTCTGTCATATTTTGAAAAAAGGAAATTCCAGCATATTTCCAGAAGTTAGCTTAAATTAGTCTACTTAATTAATCTTGAATTATAAATTAAAAGAAAATATGCTAACACACTTAAAAAACTACACATCAAAGACTGCCTGTCTGGTGTGTTCATGCAGAAAATTTCCTCCTTTTTGTCTGAAATGTGAGGCTATTAGCCACATTAACCTAAATGGCACTATTGCCTCAGTCTACATGGAGATTATTCTGCTGCTCAGCTGAGGATATCAGCGTAGGTGGCATTGATCTTATATGTTTATTTGGAGCTGAGAAACCCCATATCTATTTGGCACCAGCATCCACGCATTGCTTAGGATTAAACCTTAAATTCTTCCTTGATGCCTTTTTCTCATACTCTACTTTTAATGGGCAAATCCCATCAGATCTAGCTTCAAAATATAACTTAAATTCAACCCCTTTTCTTCACCTCCACCACTTCCACCACAGTTCAAAGCTACTAGCATCTTTCATTTAGACTGTTGAATAAATCTCTTCCTGCCTCTGAATATTCTGCAGAGTGATCAAAGTGATTATTTTAAACTCTAAGTCTGATAGTGTCATGACACTGCACAAACCCTGCAACGGTGGCACACTTCACTTTGAACAAAATCCAAATTCATTCTGACCCCAGCTCATCTCACAGACCACAATTCTTACCTCTCAAGTCCTCTGTATCTATGGCACAAAATGTTACCCAGCAATCACTGGACTCTTCTTTGCTCCATTCCATCCTCTTCTCTCCTAGACAACCACATCACACCTTCTTTCCTCAAAGCTCCAAAAGTCCATTCCCACTCCCAGATGACAGCTTCGCTCCATATTGTACTGAGAAAACAGTAGCAATTAAAAGTCTTGACTCCTAGAATATAAATTAAGATAGCTATCTTATCACAGCTGAAGACTACATATTAAAAACCTGAGACACATTTAGGATCCCAAATTCATAAACAACATATTCAATAATAAAATAAGCATACTAAGTTCCCAAGAGATTATCCAGAGTTAGACTGGAAAACATGCAGAACCATATCCAGGGCCATGCTAAGAAACACTTAGCATTCTTAGAAAGGGATGCCATTCAAATTAAGTGATTAGCACCTAGGTAACTAAATGGTAAGAGTTACTTCTACATGGAGGATCAGATAGTCAATGGCCCTCAAGCACTGTCANGAGATTATCCAGAGTTAGACTGGAAAACATGCAGAACCATATCCAGGGCCATGCTAAGAAACACTTAGCATTCTTAGAAAGGGATGCCATTCAAATTAAGTGATTAGCACCTAGGTAACTAAATGGTAAGAGTTACTTCTACATGGAGGATCAGATAGTCAATGGCCCTCAAGCACTGTCATCCCCACAAGCAGTTTGCTCTTAAATATTTTAGGTCTTCAAATAGACATGGTGATTTTACAGAAACCCAAGTCAGAAATAATTGTTTACTATTATGACAACACAAGCAGCGGGACCATTTCATGCCAAACTAATGACTTCAGGACATGCAAAGCACGACTCCTCTGTATAAATCCACTTCAGAGCAGGGGTCAAAACCATTAAATGAATGTTAAACTGGAGTCCCTGGGCCCAAAGTAACCCATGGCTCCAGAGGACTAAGATTTGCAAGAAAAATACTAAACACAGAGACAAGTGTAAACACTCTACGAGATTCTTTATACAAATGACTTTTTGTCTGAAATCAAAACACCCAAAATCAGAACTTTGTTACTTTTAAATGAAAAATATCTTTAGAAAGACATTCAAGAATTACTTTTTAGGCTTCTTTTGTTTGAATGTGTGTGCAAGTCATCTGGGGCTCTTGTTCCTCAGCTGGAAGGAGACGGCACTAATCCCATTTGTAGTTGATGAAACAAAAGCCCAGATAACTGGAGATTTGCTTCATGCCATCCAGGTCAACCGATTATGGGACAACCTATGAGAAGCTGAATGATAAAGTTGGGTTGAAAACGATTTTAAGCTATCTCTACCATGTGTCCTACCAACAAGCCTAAGGGGTCTTTTCGAGCACAGCCAAATAAGCCGAGGAGCCCGCGTGGGGAGCCGCAGACACAGCCAAGAAAAGAAGGCGCCTGTGACTCCAGCCTCCAGAAACTCACCTGAGAGGGTGGCTCCTGAGAGAGAGAGGGGCCAGAGTGTCCCTCCTCAGACAGGGAACAGTCTGCCTGGAAACACGTCTCTTCTCTGCCCTCGATCTGGGCGGGAGCAACTCAGTCATTAATCAACCGGGCGGATAAGCCTGATGTGGTGACACTCAGGTCCAGCCCACGCAGCGGCTCTATACTGTGGGCCTGCCTCCTAAGGGGTGGGTCCCCCCTCTGCCGGAGCTGCCGAGCTGCTCAAGTTCAGAGGGCTCTTCCAACAGTGAGAACACAGGAGCAAGTGGAGGACTTTGGATGCTTCCTGGGCCCGCCAGGTGATTCTGATACACACCTTGGGCTGAAGACTGCTGGCTTAATTACTAGATATTTCCATCAGGTGGAGGCAGACTCTACTAGTCTGAAAGTTATGGCGGCGAGACAGGCGTGAAGCTGGAACGTGGATGTAGGTTTTTTGGCTAGTGACCTGAGCTGCTGAGTTGTGACAACAGCTAACCCTACCTGCAGCAGAGAGGTCCCTCTGGTATCAGCCAGGACTTGTGAGCCTGTCCCACCTAAAGGTCCACGTCTCTGAGAGTCATGCTTCCTGTAGCAAGAGAGAAGAAATCCAGCTCCACCCACCAGAACTTCAACACAAGCCTCCCTAACCAAGAAACCTTGACAACCCACTGATACAACCCCACCCACAGTGAGGAAACNTGTTAGGGTATTCTGGAAATGCTCTTGTTATGAGTCCAAGAAAGGAAAGGGAAACATTTAAGTGATTTTTGAAGACTTTACTTGTGTCCCATTTGCTACTGTCCCACTGCCTAAGGAGCTTGCATGGTTAGCTCTAGACTCGGTGTGAGGCCCCTGCTCTCTGCCCCCCAGTATAAAAACGAGACAGGAACAGGACACCTGCAACAGACACTGCCATTCAAAGGGGAAGAACAGGGAGGGGGCACAGTGAATTGCTGTTCAGAGCAATTCTAAAATCAAGGCGGAAAAACAGTGCCAGGTTCCCCTATTTTCGGCAGGACTTCATTCCAGTACCTGCTACTTCAGAGATGGCGTGTATGTGTATGTGTGTATTTTTGGCCACGGCACAACTTGTGGGATCTTGATTTTCTGGTCGGGGATTGAACTCAGGCCCACCACGGTGAAAGCACCAAGTCCTAACCACTGGACTGCCCCGGAGTTCCTGGATGGTGAACGTCCTTTGATCGGCACTTAATTCTGTTTATTGGGAGTGGCTTTTTAGTTCATTGTATTCCAAGGCCCTTGACATTACCCTGTGAGACATCTTTAATTTTCTGTTGCCTTCCTTTGATCATACCTGAAGAGAAAATATGCCCTTTAAACAATTCCCAAATCTTTTCATGCCCAGAGGCCTGTTTACATCTTGAACAATTTCAGCCCAGTCTGGAAGCACTTATACAATATTCTCAAAAAACTTTATGGGCTTTCTTTGTGTCTGATTCTATCCAATTCCATTTTCTAAAAGCCACACCCATTATTTTAAAAAAGCTTCATCTTTTCTGTGCTTAACCACTTTTACTCTGGGTCTGCCAGGCAATGTTCTTGATTCCCGGTTTCTGTGTCCAGCATACATGGCCTGTAGGGTAACATCTTAAGCTTTTGTTTACATAGAGTTTTTTTTATTGCCCTATAGACAAAGCAAGTCATATTGTTAAGCTCGGAGTCAGTATGAGCAGGCGCTACAAAAAGGCATAGATTCAGGGAAGTATGAAAAAAATGGAGGCACTGGTACAATCCATATACCATAAAAAGTAATTTAAAAAAGTTTAATGTGATTTCTCTGTATGTGTGTGGATGTGAACATAAATATCATACTGTATGATATGATTCTGCATCTTGTTATTTTTATTCAGTAATATCTTTTTTTGTGTGATTCCTTTTAACTCCTGTAAGAATTTCATTATATGAATATATGGTACATTTTATTGAGCCATTTCTGTGATGAATGAACATTTAGGTTATTTCTAATTTTTTCACTATGACTAATAAAGTCTGAGATGTACTACTTTTTCTAATTTTAACATCTCTGAAATTCATGAGTTACAATTATTTTATTGTTATTCTTTTATTGGCATATGAAATAATGATGAAAATCAGTGTTGTAGATTTGATGAACATTTTATTGGATTGATCTCCACATCAGTTGTAACAATTATGTTTTGCCAAGCTGATAGAGTGAAATGGTATCTCACTGCAGTATTTTCCTGATTACTAGTTAGGGTCAATATCACTTTGTGTTTATTGGCCATTTCTATTTCCTTATTGTGACTTGCTCATTTAAACCTGTTTCCTATTTTTTTAATAGGGTTGTTTTAATCTTATTTATAGAAATTCTTTATCATTGTAGATTTTAATCTTTCATTAGTGCACTGCAAGTATCTTCTTCCATTCTGAAGTATGTTTTTTTTACTTTCTCTATAGTGTTCTTTGTTGTATAGATACTTTAAATTTTAAAAGAATTGAATTTTAAAAATCTTTTTAAAAATAGTTTTGAATTTTTACTTTTTGCTCACAAAATCCTTTAATACTACTATTGTTACTACCTGTAGTGCGGGCATGCTAAGTCACTTCAGTTGTGTTTGGTTCTTTGGGACCCCATGGACTGTAGCACACCGGCCTCCTCTGTCCATGGGGATTCTCCAGGCAAGAATACTGGAGTGGGTTGCCATGCCCTCTGCCAGGGGATCTTCCCGACCCAGGGATCAAACCCATGTCTCTTATATCTCCATTATTGACAGGAGAGTTCTTTACCACTAGTGTACCTGGGAAGACACTACCTGTAGTAACAGGTACTAATTCTTGAACAGCTACTGTGTGTCAGGCATGGTTTAAATGCATTCTATGTGTGTGTATATATACATATGTATATATATTGAACATTAACTCATTCAATTATCACAATAACCCTATTTGATCAGTTCAGTTTAGTTGCGTCTGACTCTTTGCTACCCCATGGACTGCAGTTCGCCAGGCTTCCCAGTCCATCACCAACTCCTGGAGCTTGCTCAAGCTCATGTCCACCGAGTTGGTGATGCCATCCGACCATCTCATCTGCTTCTTTTCCTGCCTTTAGTCTTTCCCAGCATCAGGGTCTTTTCCAATGAGTCAGTTCTTCACATTAGGTGGCCAAAATATTGGAGTTTCAGCATCAGTCTTTCCAGTGAATATTCAGGACTGATTTCCTTTAGGATTGACTGATTTGATCTCCTTGCAGTCCAAGGGACTCTCAAGAGTCTTCTCCAACATCGCATTTCAAAAGCATCAATTCTTCAGTGTTCAGCTTTCTTTATGGTTCAACTCTCCCTATTGGATAATTATTGTTAATCCCACTCTACACCAAGAAAACTGGAATCAGCCTGTGGTAGGTTGCATAATGCCCCTTCCTTCTCACAGAGATAAATAAGCAAGTCCTAATCCAGTACTCTTGCCTGGAAAATCCCATGGACGGAGGAGCCTGGTAGGCTGCAGTCCCCAGGGTCACACACAGTCGGACACGACTGAAGTGACTCAGCAGCAATCCATGCAAACTGTGAATATTACCTTATATGAAAAAGGAGAAATATTACTTTACATGGCAAACAATAAGATTAAATTAGGATTTTGAGGTGGAGAGCCTGTCCTGGATTATCTGGGTATGTCCTAAATAAAATCACAAGTATCCTTATAAGAGGGAGGCAGAGGGAGATGTTACAACACAGAAGAGAGGGCAGTGGGGCCACGAAGGCAGAGATTGGAGTGATGGCAGCCACAAGCCAAGGAATGCCAATAGTCACCAGAAGTCATGAAGGGAAGGGAGAGGGAATATAATTTTATGTTATTCTTGATATGGTTTCTCTCTGTAATGATTACCCATCTATCCATTTCATTATTGGGTTATCTTTTTCCTGGGAGTATTTATATAGGCGAGATACTTTGTTAGGTGTGTGGTAAATGTACTTTTCATACGTAACATGACTTTTCATGTTGTTTATCTTGTTTGTGTTGTTGTTCAGTCAGTAAGTCATTTCTGACTCTTTGCAACCCCATGAAATGCAGCATACCAGGCTTCCCAGTCCTTCACTCTCTCCTAGAATTTGCTCAAACTCCTATTCATCTAGTTGGTGATGCCATCCAACCATCTCATCCTCCGTTGTCCCCTTCTCCTCCTACCCTCAATCTTTCCCAGCATCAGGGTTTTCCCCAGTGAGTTGGCCCTTCACATCAGGTGGCCAGAGTATTGGATCTTCAGCATCAGTCCTTCCAATGAATATTCAGGACTGATTTCCTTTAGGATTGACTGGTTTGATCTCCTTGTTGTCCAAGAGTCTTCTCCAGCATCACAGTTCGAAAGCATCAATTCTTTGGTGCTAAGCCTCCTTTATGGTCCAACTCTCACATCCGTACACGACTACTGGAAAAAAACATACCTTTGACTATACAGACCTTTGTTGGCAAACTGATTTCTCTGCTTTTTAATATGTGGTATATTTGTCATAGCTTTTCTTCCAAGAAGCAAGCATCTTTTAATTTTATGGCTACAGTTATCATCTTCAGTGATTTTGGAGATCAAGAAAATAAAATCTGCCACTTTTTCCATTTATTTCCCATCTATTTGCCATGAAGTGATGGAACTGGATGCCATGATCTTAGTTTTTTGAATGTCGAGTTTTAAGCCAGCTTTTTCACTTTCCTCTTTTACCTTTATCAAGAGGCACTTTACTTTCTCTTCGATTTCTGCCATTAGGGTGGTATCATCTGCATATCTGACGTTGCTGATATTTTTCATGACAATTTTTATTCCAACTTGTGATTCCTCCAGCCCAGCATTTCTCATGATGTACTCTGCATATAAGTTATAAGTAGGGTGACAGTATACAGCCTTGACATGCTCCTTTCCCAATTTGGAACTAGTCTGTTGTTCTATGTCTGGTTCTAACTGTTGTTTCTTGACCTACATACAGTTTTCTCAGGAGGCAGGTAAGGTGGTTTGATATTCCAATCTCTTTAAGCATTTTCCACAGTTTGTTGTGATCCACACAGTAGCTCAGTTGGTAAATAATCTGCCTGCAATGCAGTAGACCCCAGCTTGATTCCTGGGTCAGGAAGATCCGCTGGAGAAGTGATAGGCTACCACTTCTAGTATTCTTGGGCTTCCCTTGTGGCTCAGTTGGTAAAGAATCCACCTGCAATGTGGGAGACCTGGGTTTGATCCCTGGGTTGGGAAGATACCCTGGAGAAGGAAATGGCTACCCAATCCAGTATTTTGACCTGGAGAATTCCATGGACTGTATAGTCCATGAGGTGGCAAAGAGCCAGAAACAACGGACTGACTTTCACACAGTCAAAGGCTTTAGCATAGTCAGTGAGGCAGAAGTAGATTTTTAAAAAAAATTCTTTTGCTTTTTCTATGATCCAATGGATGTTGGCAATTTGATCTCTGGGTCCTCTGCCTTTTCTTTTTTAAAAAATTTATTGCTTTTAACTGGAGGATAATTACAATATTGTGACGATTTTTGTCATACATCAGTATGAATCAGCCATAGGTGATTCATGATGGAGGTGATTCCCTCTATCCTGAACACCCCTCCCACATCCCTCCCCACCATATCCCTCTAGGTTGTCACAGAGCACTGGCTTTGGGTGCCCTGTGCCATACATCAAACTCACACTGGTTATCTGTTTTACATATGGTAACGTATATGTTTCAGTGCTATTCTCTCAAATCATCCTGTCCTCTCCTTCTCCCACTGAGTCCAAAATCTGTTATTTATATCTGTGTCTCCTTGCTGCCCTGCATGTAGGATCATCATTACCATTTTTATAGATTCCACATATAAGAATATATATGGTATTTGTCTTTCTTTTTCTGACTTACTTCACTCTTTATAATAGGCTCTAGATTTATCCACCTCATTAGAAGTGAGTCAAATGCTTTCCTTTTTAGAGATGAGTAATATACTCTGTTGTATATATGTACCCTCTTCCAACAACACACCCCCTTCCAACAACACAAGAGAATACTCTACACATGGACATAACCAGGTGGTCAATACCGAAATCAGATTGATTATATTCTTTGCAGCCAAAGATGGAGAAGCTATACACAGTCAGCAAAAAGAAGACTGGGAGCTGACTGTGGCTCAGATCATGAACTCCTTATTGCCAAATTCAGACTTAAAATGAAGAAAGTAGGGAAAGTCACTAGACCATTCAGGTATGACCTAAATCAAATCCCTTATGATTATACAGTGGAAGTGACAAATAGATTCAAGGGATTAGATTTGATAGACAGAGTGCCTGAAGAACTTTGGATGGAGATTCATGACATTGTACAAGAGGCAATGATCAAGACCATCCCCAAGAAAAAGAAATGCAGAAAGGCAAAATGGTTGTCTGAGGAATCCTTACAAATAGCTGAGAAAAGAAGAGAAGCTAAAGGCAAAGGAGAAAAGCAAATATATACTCATTTGAATTCAGAGTTTCAAAGAATAGCAAGGAGTGATAAGAAAGCCGTCCTCAGTGATTAATGCAAAGAAATAAAGGGAAATAATAGAATGGGAAAAACTAGAGATCTCTTCAAGAAAATTAGAGATACCAAGGGAACATTTCATGCAAAGATGGGCTGATAAAGGACAGAAATGGTCTGGACCTAACAGAAGCAGAAGATACTAAGAAGAGGTGGCAAGAATACACAAAAGAACTATACAAAAAAGATCTTCATGGCCCAGATAAACATGATGGTGTGATCACTCACCTAGAGCCAGACATCCTGGAATGTGAAGTCANTGGGCTGATAAAGGACAGAAATGGTCTGGACCTAACAGAAGCAGAAAATACTAAGAAGAGGTGGCAAGAATACACAAAAGAACTATACAAAAAAGATCTTCATGGCCCAGATAAACATGATGGTGTGATCACTCACCTAGAGCCAGACATCCTGGAATGTGAAGTCAAGTGGGCCTTAGGAAGCATCACTACGGACAAAGCTAGGGGAGGTGAGGAGTTCCAGTTGAGCTTTTTCAAGTCCTAAAAGATGATGCTGTGAAAGTGTTGCACTCAGTATGCCAGCAAATTTGGAAAACTCAGCAGTGGCCACAGGACTGGAAAAGGTCAGTTTTCATTCCAATCCCAAAGACAGACAATGCCAAAGAATGCTCAAACTACCACACAATTGCACTCATCTCACATACTAACAAAGTAATGCTCAAAATTCTACAAGCCAGGCTTCAATAGTACTTGAACTGTGAACTTCCAGATGTTCAAACTGGATTTAGAAAAGGTAGAGGAACCAAAGACCAAATTGCCAACATCTGCTAGATCATCAAAAAAGCAAAAGAGTTCCAGGAAAATATCTATTTCTGCTTTATTGACTATACCAAAGCCTTTGACTGTGTGGATCACAACAAACTGTGGAAAACTCTCAAAGAGATGGGAATACCAGACCATTTGACCTGCCTCTTGAGAAATCTGTATGCAGCTCAGGAAGCAGCAGTTAGAACTGGACATGGAACAACAAACTGGTTCCAAATTGGGAAAGGAGTACATCAAGACTGTATATTGTCACCCTGCTTATTTAACTTATATGCAGAGTACACCATGCAAAATGCTGGGCTGGATGAAGCACAGGCTGGAATCAAGATTGCTGAGATACATCAATAACCTCAGAGAGCCAGATGAGACCACCCTTGTGGCAGAAAGCAAAGAGGAACTAAAGAATCTCTTGATGAAAGTGAAAGAGGAGAGTGAAAAAGTTGGCTTAAAACTCAACATTCAGAAAACTAAGATCATGGCATCTGGTTCATCACTTCATGGGAAATAGATGGGGAAACAATGGAAACAGTGGCAGACTTTATTTTCTTGGGCTCCAAAATCACTGCAGATGGTGATTGCAGCCATGAAATTAAAAGACGCTTGCTCCTTGGAAGAAAAGCTATGACCAAACTAGACAGCATATTAAAAACCAGAGACTTGACTTTGCCAAGAAAGGTCCATCTAGTCAAAGCTATGGTTTTTCCAGTAGTCATGTATGGATGTGAGAGTTGGACTATAAAGAAAGCTAAATGCTGAAGAATTGATGCTTTTGAACTGTGGCGTTGGAGAAGACTCTTGAGAGTCCCTTGGACTGCAAGGAGATCCAACCAGTCCATTCTAAAGGAGATCAGTCCTGGGTGTTCATTGGAAGGACTGATTTTGAAGCTGAAACTCCAATACTTTGGCCACTTGATGTGAAGAGCTGACTCATTTGAAAAGACCCTGATGCTGGGAAAGATTGAGAGCAAGAGGAGAAGGGGACAAAAGATGATGAGATGGTTGGATGGCATCACCAACTCAATGGACATGGGTTTGGGTGGACCCTGGAGTTGGTGATGGACAGGGAGGTCTGGCATGCTGCGGTTCATGGGGTTGCAAAGAGTTGGACTTGACTGAGTGACTCAACTGAACTGAATACAGAGCAAAATTCAGAATCAAAGTTACGACAGTAGCGACTGAACTGAATAATGAGTTTGGTCATGCATTTCTTTTGTGTTTATTAGCCATCTGTATGGAGAGGAAACGGCAACCCACTCCAATATTCTTGCTTGGAGAATCCCGTGGACAGAGGAGCCTGATAGCTTCCTAGTCCACGGTGTTTCAAGAGTCGGACTGACTTAGCGACCAAACCAGCTACCTATATGTCTTCTTTGGAGAAATATCTGTTTAGGTCTTCTACCTACTTTTTGATTGGGTTGTTCATTTTTCTGATATTGAGATGCATTAGCTGCTTGTGTATTTTGAAGATTAATTCTTTGTCAGTTGTTAGTTTGCTATTATTTTCACCTATTCTGAGGGCTGTCTTTTCACCTTGGCTATAGCTTCCTTCATTGTGCAAAATCTTTTAAATTTAATTAGGTCCCATTTGTTTATTTTTGTTTTTATTTCCATTAGTCTGGGAGGTAGGTCATAGGGGATCTTGCTGTGATTTATGTCAGAGAGTGTTCTGCCTGTTTTCCTCTAAGAGTCTTAGTTTTTGGTCTTACCTTTATATCTTTAATCCATTTTGAGTTTATTTTTGTGTGTGGTGTTGCAAAGTATTCTAATTTCTTTCTTTTACACATAGTTGACCAGTTTTCCCAGCACCACTTATTGAAGAGTGTGTCTTTTTTCCATTGCATATTCTTGCCTCCTCTGTCAAAGATAAGGTGTCCATAGGCACTTGGATTTATCTCCAGGCTCTCTATTTTTTTCCATTGATCTATATTTCTGTTTTTGTGCCAGTACCATACTGTCTTGATGACTATAGCTTTGTAGTATAGTCTGAAGTCGGGAAGGTTGATTCCTCCAGTTTTATTCTTCTTAAGATTGCTTTGGCTATTTGGGGTCTTTTGTGTTTCCATGCAAATTGTGGAATTATTTGTTCTATGAAAAATACCATTGGTAGTTTGTTATGGATTGCATTGAATCTATAGATTGTTTTGGGTAGTATAGTCATTTTCACTATAGTGATTCTTCCAATCCAAGAAGATGGTATGTTTCTCCATCTATTTGTGTCATCTTTGATTTCTTTCATCAGTGTTTTATAGTTTTCTGTATACAGGTCTTTTGTCTATTTAGGTAAATTTATTCCTATTTTATTCATTTTGTTGCAAAGGTGAATGGGATTGTTTCCTTAATTTCTCTTTATGATTTTTCATTTTTAGTGTATAGAAATGCAAGAGATTTCTGTATACTAATTTTATATCTTGTGACTTTACTATATTCATTGATTCATTCTAGTAATTTTCTGGTGGCATCTTTAGGGTTTTCTATGTAGAGAACCATGTCATCTGCCAATAGTGAGAGTTTTACTTTTTTTTTTTTCCAATCTGGATTCCTTTTATTTCTTTTTCTTCTCTATGGCTAGAACTTTTTCTTCTCTATTTCTGTGGCTAGGACTTTTAAAACTGTTGAATAGTAGTAGTGAGAGTGGGCACCCTTGTCTTGTTCCTGATTTTAGAGAAAATGCTTTCAACTTTTTGCAATTGAGGATAATGTTTGCTGTGGTTTGTCCTGTATGGCTTTATTATTTTGAGATATGTTTCTTCTATGTCTACTACTTGGAGAGTGTTATCATAAATGGGTGTTGAATTTTGTCAAAGGCTTTCTCTGCATCTGCAGGAATAGCCATACAGTTTTTATCTTTCAATTTGTTAATATGGTGTGTCACATTGATTTATTTGCATATATTGAAGAATTCTTGTATCCCTGGGATGAAGCCCACTTGATCATGATATATGATCTTTTTAGTATGTTGTTGAATTCTCTTTGCTAGAATTTTGTTGTGGAAATATAGCTTGTACATCTGGGAGTTCTCAGGTTAAGTACTGCTGAAAGCCTAGATTGAAGGATTTGGGGCAGAAACTTGCTAGCCTGTGAAATAAGCACAGTTGTACAGTAGTTTGAACACTCTTTGGCATTTCCCTTCTTTGGTATTGGAATGAAAACTGAACTTCTCCAGTCCTGTGGCCACTGCTGAGTTTTCCAAATTTGCTGGCATATTGAGTGCAGCACTTTCACAGCATCATCTTTTAGGGTTTTAAATAGCTCAGCTGAAATGCTATCACCTCCACTAGCTTTGTTTGTATTAATGCTTCCTAAGCAGAAAAACATCTATTTCTGCTTTATTGACTATGCCAAAGCCTTTGACTGTGTGGATCACAATAAACTGTGGAAAATTCTTGAGAAACCTATATGCAGGTCAGGAAGCAACAGTTAGAACTGGGCATGGAACAACAGACTGGTTCCAAATAGGAAAAGGAGTACGTCAAGGCTGTATATTGTCACCTTGCTTATTTAACTTATATGCAGAGTACATCATGAGAAATGCTGGGCTGGAAGAAGCACAAGCTGGAATCAAGATTGCCAGGAGAAATATCAATAACCTCAGATATGCAGATGATACCACCCTTATGGCAGAAAGTGAAGAGGAACTAAAAAACCTCTTGATGAAAGTGAAAGAGGAGAGTGAAAAAGTTGGCTTAAAGCTCAACATTCAGAAAACTAAGATCATGGCATCTGGNGGCTGTATATTGTCACCTTGCTTATTTAACTTATATGCAGAGTACATCATGAGAAACGCTGGGCTGGAAGAAGCACAAGCTAGAATCAAGATTGCCGGGAGAAATATCAATAACCTCAGATATGCAGATGACACCACCCATACAGCATAAAGAGAAGAACTAAAGAGCCTCTTGATGAAAGTGAAAGAGGAGAGTGAAAAAGTTAGCAGCTTAAAACTCAACATTCAGAAAACTGAGATCATGGCATCTGGTCCCATCACTTCATGGCAAATAGATGGGGAAACAGTGAAAACAGTGCCAGACTTTATTTTTT
The DNA here is from genome assembly GCA_006410675.1 of Oreotragus oreotragus. Lineage (NCBI taxonomy): Eukaryota > Metazoa > Chordata > Mammalia > Artiodactyla > Bovidae > Oreotragus > Oreotragus oreotragus. Next base: position 801,347 of record SJYX01018619.1, on the reverse strand, counting down.
TAGGCTCCAAAATCACTGCAGATTGTGACTGCAGCCATGAAATTAAGACGCTTACTCCTTGGAACAAAAGCTATGACCAACCTAAACAGCATATTCAAAAGCAGAGACATTACTTTGCCAACAAAGGTCCATCTAGTCAAAGCGATCGTTTTTCCAGTAGTCATGTATGGATATGAAAGTTGGACTATAAAGAAAGCTGAGCACCGAAGAATAGATGCTTTCGAACTGTGGTGTTGGAAAAGACTCTTGAGAATACCCTGGACTGCAAGGAGATCCAACCAGTCCATCCTAAAGGAAATCAACCCTGAATATTCTTTGGAAGGACTGATGCGGAAGCTGAAATTCCAATACTCTGGCCACCTGATGTGAAGGACTGACTCATGTGAAAAGACTGTGATGCTGATAGACTGAAGGCAGGAGGAGAAGGGGAAGACAGGGGATGAGATGGCTGGATGGCATCACCGACTCAATGGACATGATTTTGGGTAAACTCCGGGAATTGGCAATGGTCAGAGAGGACTGGCGTACTGCAGTCCATGGTGTTGCAAAGAGTCAGACACGACTTAGCAACTGAACACAACTGAACTGACTGACTAGGAAAATGTTCACCTAAGACAAAAGGAGACAACCGAGGGAGAAGACTGTTGCTGTTGTTTAGTCACTTAGTCGTGTCACTTTCTGACTCCATGGGCTCTAGCCTGCCAGGCTCCTGATTATGGGATTTCCCAGGCAAGAATAATGAAATGGATTGTCAATTTCTTCTCCAAGGGATCTTCCTAACCCAGGGACTGAACTCAAGTCTCCTGCACTAGCAAGCAGATTCTTTACCACTAAGCCACTAGAGAAGCCCGGAGGAAGATGATATGAGGTCCCAAACATTATATAACTGAAAAGTACCTGCAAAGAAATCTACGATGTCTTTCTCGTTGCAACTATAAGGAAGTCCTCTCAAGCGAACCACGCCATCATTTACCACAGGTGCAGATCTGACATGCAGGCTCTTCATTAAGGCATCCACATCTTCATTGTTTATCTCATAGACTAAGCAAAAGAACACAAAAGGTATGCAAATTTTACATAACAAAGAATCCATTAAAAAATAATCACATTGGGTAGATTATATAAGAATCTAAAAACACAGGTATGAGTACTTCTCTGGTGAATAAATGACATTTTCAGATGTTTACCATGAGCCAGCTGTAACATCACACCATCAGAGGTAAACTTTGACAACATCCTCATTTTACAGACAAAAAACAGAGATTATTTTTGGCTTCATTTTCCCACCTTGGAAAAGGGTTATTCATAGTATCTAACTACTTCACTATTCATAATATTTAACATAGGATCAAATGAAACTGCCTTGAAAAGTAGTTTAATGTAATGATTCCAAAAAGCAAAACTATGACTTCACGTACCTTCCACATACCGCTGCCCCATGTACATGCGGTGTTTTTCTAAGGCTTTTTGCACATCCTGCTCTGACTCCATTTCAATTAAGGCATCACCCCTTCGTTTCCCATCTCTATTTAAGAGGAAGTGAATTCCATTCTCACCATTGCGAATTCTGCAGTCTGAAAGTTTGTGAGTAAAATCAATCAAAACCAGAAATCAAAGTTTTAGCTCAATCATACCAATACAAGTAATCAGATTTGCAATCTTCCAACAACAAAATGAAGCAGGATTCAAACTGCCCGCCATTTTCCTTACACAAACCCTCAGCACCAAAGGCATCCAAATGCTAATGATGGTGGTAAGTCTCTTAAATGTTCCGTGTGGAAAAGATAAGCAAACCTTAGCACGTAAGTTTATGACTTCATGATCAGTAAATGGCAAATCAGGCTAGGCTCGACACAAAATGTGATTAATATGTTCTTCCAAATGTTCCTACAACTGGTTTGACATCATTCAAGGAATTAAGTATGGTTAGGTTTATGCATAAGTGTCTTCTTTGTTATGACAATATCCAAAAGAACTCTAAAATATCTATCAGAATAATTTTGCAACATAATTTAACTTTTCCTCTTTTTCATTACTAAAGAAGACATCCCCAAACTGCACACTCCTTATATTGGGAGCAAGTTGAAGATGTAAATACAATGCACATCAGGTACTTAATATAGTATTACATGTTCATTTAACACATAACATTTAAGTCAGCACCTTCTAGAAGCCTCTTAAGAAGCAGGAAAATTAAAAATCGCAGGAAGATACAAAAGCTTAAAATCAACCATAAATACATAAACCTTCAAACACGTTATTAAGGGAACAACAACAACAAATATATGTGTTACACAAAGAGCTACTCAAGTATATTCTCACTACCATAACTCCACTAACAGGTTATGCACACATTAAAATTTCTGAGAAAACTGGTTTCACACCATATAGTTTTAACATTAAATTTTTTGCTATATTTAAGGTTTTTAATCTGGTATATATGACAAATAATACATATGATGTCCTCAGAATGTGACAATTTCCATCCATCAAATAAGACGTCTACAGTATAGTCTAACTTGGATTTTATGGGACTACCTTTTACGCAGATGAAATTATAACTTTTTTTCTGGCCACATCATGTGGCATGTAGGATCTTAGTCCCCCCCCATCAAAGATCAAACCTGTGCCCCTGCAGTGGAAGCAGAGTCTAAATCACTGGGTTGCAGTGGAGTCCCAAAATTACATATTTAAAACATACATAAAATATACCTGAGAAAAAGCTAAGCACATCTTCTACAGTGCAAGCCCATGGCAATCCTTGAGCTCGAATGAGATAAACATCATCCACTTCCTCTCCCAACTTGGATGGAGGCAATTCATACTCAGGGAGAGGTGGAAGATCCTCCAGGTACGTAGTTTTGGATTCCTTCCAAGAGAAATGAAGAAATGAGAAATATTTCTTGAAAACGTACTTAGCAATGTTTATTTCTACAAAAACAGTCTGAATGCTATTCTTTAGGGACAATTAGTTATTTCAGAGGCCAGGAAAATTCACAAATCTAACTCATCCTGTTTTGGCTTACATTGTATATCCTAAAGCAAGAAGCATACACAGCCTAATGGCTTGGCAGAACATACATTTTATTCCAGGCTTGTTTTTAAATTTATCAATCTTAAATTACACCTAATAGTGTTTTAGTTAAGGTAGGATAAGAGAGGTCCCTTCAATTTGACAAATATATAAACACCTCCTAACCACAGTAGGCCATAAATAGACCTCCATCTCAAAAAGCTTACCATGTAGCATAGGACAAGGACACAGACAAGATGTTTTAAGTGTTATAGTTACGATAAAAGATATTATAGAAATTGAAAACAGAGCACAAACAAAAGAATCAAGACAAGATATGAGATGAGCACTGAAGGGAGGCTAGAATTCTGAGAGCAATATATAAAGGCCAGACAGTCCAGTCTGAGAAGTAAGGCGAACAAACAGTAGGAACAGAAGCCCATTTGTAAAACAGCAATAATTGCATTTGGCTAAACTGCAGGGTGCAATTAGGAGCCAAAGAAGATGAGCTGGCAAAAGGAACTGGGTACCACACAGCAGAGGGACTTGAGTGTTAAGCTCAGGGTGTGTCCTTAAACTGGTAGGCAAAGGGGAGCTAATAAAAGACATTTAGGAGTGTATAAATCAACAAGTCAGCAGGATGCTTGGAAAGATTAACCTGTCAACTGGTATGTCAGGTCAACTGAATAAGAAAAAGATCATTAATTGCAAAAGCAGTAGTGTGAGGTTAACTGGAGCTTGAGACACATCCAAAAAACTCTATTTTACCAGAAAAACAGAAAGTGGAACATAACAAGGTTCTAACAAGCACAACCATGACTAGGGAAGACAACTCAGGTTTTAAGACTTGCACTCTACTAGGCTAAGGAAACAGATTCCTTTGTACCATCCTACCATTTACATGAAAACTTGTCTAATTTTAAGAAGTCAATGATAAATGTAAATGTGTAGCTGAGGCCTAATACGTATTCAATAAGAATGCAACAAGCACTACGATTATCAACAAGGGAAGACAGGCTTTAAGTCAAGTGACTTGCACTCTACTGAAGAGAGATACTTCACGCTTTTTTATGTCCCCGTCATTTTCACGAAGATTTACACATAATTTTAAGAAATCAATAATATAAGCACAGTATAATAGTAGTAAAAGCTCAACACATATATATTAGCCAAATTCACAGAAAAAAATATCAGAAAAAGAGAGCAGCCAGGTCACAAAGGCATACGATTTTCTTTTAATCAAAACAAGATTCCCCATTTTCCCAGAATTCCATAAGCATCACAAGCTTTTACAAAAAAGGGCAACAAAAACTATTGGGCCCGTATTCAAATCTATTAGCTCAGCCACTGGCAGACAGCAGCCATGCTGATCAGCTTCCCAGTTTCCCTAAGTTCAAGGAGAAGCACAAACTGAATTAAGATAAATATGACCCAAGGCATCAGGAACATGTTAGGCAAAAAAAAGTGTGCTGACATTTCCCAGACGCCACGTTAACAAGCAGAAGGAAAGCATCTTATGAGGCACAAAATATTTGCAATCCGTACACACTCACTACAAAAACAAGTAAATTACTGTAGACTCACTCCTGGGTCCCCAAGTCATCATCAGCCCCAGACGCCTCCTCTCCTGGGCCCCCCTCCCCCCAATATCGGTCTCCAAGCTGTCCTTCCCACCGGCGGTGACCCACGGTCCTAAAGGACCTTCCGTCAGAAGAGGCGGAGGTGACCTTCAGTAACTAGGGCAACCCGCCTTTCCCCCGGGACTCGAGAGCGAGGACAGCGCCCAGGACCAGCCTGCTTCTGCCCCCCACCCCCCACCAACCCAGCCCACGCGAGTGCGGGAAGCTTCGCAGCAGCGGACCGCGAGGTGCGCCGAGGACCTCCCAGGCCTAGTGCTCGGGCGACACATAAAGTCCCGACCCTCCGGGGGTCCAGCCTCCCAACTTCACGACCAGGGGGCGGGGAGCGACAGGGATGCGCGGCGGGGACGGAGACCGCCTCACAAAACCTACCATAGGCCGGCGGGAAACAAGGCCTCAACATTCACCCCCAGTCACACTTACACTGCCCAACCGACCACAGACTCGAGAGGAGAACAAAAACAAGGGGAAAACCCGAGGCCTGGGAAAGCGTCCCTTGTTCTGGGGCCCAATAGGAGGACTGGGCGGGCGGGGGTGGGAGCTGAGGGGGGTGCGGCGCGTGCCGCGGAACCCCGCGCGCGCCGGCGAGACGCACGCCGAGGGGCGCGGGCGCGCGGCCGGGGGAGGGTCCGGGGCGCGGCCCTTCTCGGCACCCACGTACCTGGCTGTAGCCCCGGGCCGGGCCCGCCGCCGCCGCCGCCAGTGACTGCGGCAGCAAAGGGGCGCGCAGGGCTGGGTACGAGGCGGCGGCCGCGGCGGCGGCGGACGCGGCCGCGGTGGGAGGGCCCGCCAGCCTCCCGGCGGTCACAGGCCCGCTCTGGAAGCCCCGCGTCTGAGAGGCGGCGGCCGCGGCGGCCCCGAGCAGCAGGAGCAGGCGGCGGCGGCCCGAGACTCCCGAGGGAAAGGAGCCGGCGGTCGAGTAGAAGGGCAGGCAGGCGGCGCCGGTGCGCCGGCAGCTGCTGCAGTTGCAGCCGCAGCCCCGGAGCAGCGCCCCGAGCACCCAGCGCGTCCCGGCCATGGACTCCGGAGGCGGCGCGGGGCCTAAAGGCGGCTGCGGCGGCAGCGCCAGCGGAGAGGAAGTGGAATCCAGGGCCGGGGAGGGGTGGCCAGGCACATGCGCCGCCGGCACCGGGGGGCAGCGGCGAGTCGGGAGGAGGCGGAGGAGAGCTCGCGGCTCCGCCCGGTCTCCGCCCTCGGGGCGTGGCTGCCCGCGGGTAGGGAGGGGCCGGAGACCGGTCAGAACCGCCGGCGGTTCTTTCACTTCATGGAAACTGAGGCGTGAAGAGGCCTTCCGGTTCTGAGAGGGCTGCCCGCTGGAGACGCCCGAAGTCGGGCGATTTCTCCCGCCTTGTGAGGTGAGGTGCCAAAGCGCCGCTTCTGGAGGAAATTGTGATACTCGTTATAATTGATGGTGCCGGCGGAGATTTAATAACGCTCCCCCTACCCCCCCGCCCAGCATGGGTTATGTGCAGAAAGCCAACTTTATTAGTTATAATGAAATCTGTAGATAGTTGTATGCTAATAACGTATATAGATATTCTTCCGGTTTTGGAAAATTCACTCCAGGCCACTTAGCTTTTATGGAAGACCCACATTAGTACCTGTTTTTGTTAGTAGAAAGCTGTGTTTTGGTTTGGTTTGTTTTTACTTTTATGTGAAAAGAAAAAAATTGAAAATAACAGCGTTTGTTTTGCAGCAGTCTTGATAGAGGCTGAGGTGGCATCACCATGCTTTCTCGGGAAACTACTCAACATCTCCCTGCCATAGCTTTGACCTGCGTCTTTGAGCGTCTGTGCTTTATCGCCTTAGCAAGACGTGTGCTGGGGTAATTGCTTGCTTCCTTTATGCCATTTCGGCTTCCAACAGGTTTCATAGGAACGCTCTGCTTTCGAGTGAAGTGTGTGTAACAGATCAGAGGGTCCCCTTGAGGATTCAGTGTATTCACGAATAGACAAGCAGAGGTTTGCGAAGGACTGCTTGTGCTGTTTTCTTCCTGTGGCCAGAACCCCCTCAGGTTTTGTTTTTTTTCTTAATCAAAAATAATGCTTCTAATTATCTAGCCTCTTACAGTACTCACATAACAGAAACTGATGAATCCATAATGTTTAGTTGCTAAGGCCTATCCCCGACTCTTGACATGCCATGGACTATAGCCCACCAGGTTCCTCTATCCATGTAATTTCCCAGGCAAGCGTCTCAGGTTTTAGTAGGAAAACAAAAAAAAAATCAGAGAGTGAAAAATAGAAAAAGCTAAAATTTTAAAACTTTGTTGTGGAAAATCTCAAAGGGTGATAAATTTCTAAACTTTCAGAAATTATCAACATTTTTCATTCTTGTTTCATCTGCCTTCACCACCACTCCCAACCTTTTTTTTATCCTTAATTGGAATATTTTAAAGCAAACTCCAAAGATCATGTCAATTACCCTTTCAGTATTCATCTTAAACTTACGACTTAGGGAAAAATTACATTCAGATTAGTTGCGTTAAAAAACAAAATTCAACAGAGTATAATTTAAAGATCTTCCTGGCTTTATTTAACAATTCATGAATTGGGCACCATCCCATCTAGCAGGTTGGATGGTAAAAAGGAGCTCCCTTTTGTACAGGAGCTGTATAAAATGAAAGACTTTTCTAGGCAGAAGAGGGCAGGACAGAGAAATTATACTAGCAAAAAGTGGATTGGTTGTGCCAAGGTCTCTTTCTTTTAGCCAGTAGTGGGGGGTCTTATCAGGAAGATTATATCCCTAGTGGGGACAAGGTAATTCCTGACTGACTCACTTAAGATTCTATTTCTGGGAAAGCAGAAAATGTGAGGCTTAGCATAAGTGACTCCATTTTGGCCCTGTTGTCTTATTTTTAATAGATGTAAAGTTTCAAGATTATTGCATTTAAAGTTTGAGTTGTTTACTCTGGCCTACTTTTAGGGGGAAGTTCAGTATTTCCTAGAAAACCTTTCCTCACCAAAAACAAAAGTGAACAGAAAAAAGTCTGACTGGCTTGGCTTTATGGACCTGGAGTATTAGGAATCCTAGAGATTGTTTTTTTCTTAGATCTCTCATTCAAGAAAGAAAATGGGTTAGCCCTTCTTGACAGATCATCACTACTACAAATCACAATATGTGGACATGTTAGGGATTCTGCTCATATTTAGTCTTGCCTTCACCTTTTTATTTATTTTTGGCTGTGCTGAGCCTTCATTGCTGCATGGTTTTATCTCACAGCAAGCAAGGGCACTCTCTAGTTGCAGTGTGCTGGCTTCTCATCGCCATGCCTTCTCTTGTTACTCAGCCCAGGCTCTAGGGCACACGGGCTTCAGTAGTTGTGGCATGTGGCCTCAGCAGTTGTGGCTCCCAGGCTCTAGAGCACAGGCTCCATAGTTGTGGTGCATAGGCTTAGTTACTCTAGCATGTGGGATCTTCCCGGTTCAGGGATCGAACCTGTGTCCCCTGCACTGGCAGGCAGATTCTTTATTGTTTGAACCACTAGGGAGGCCCAAGGCAGCAAAGGAAATGTAGGTCAAAAGTGGGCTATGTTTTGCTTTGTTTGGATTAAGTTGAGTGAGAGTAATATTGAAATAATGATGGGAAGGGAGTCTGGTGATAAAAATTTAGTTGCGTTACTAGAAGAAAGTAGGCATAATTGGTGTGTGGGGTCTTAGAAATGTGGAGGAGAGGCATCCAAGCTAAGATGCAGAGATTAAATAGAGAGCACCAGCACTTTGTCTATGATAATTTAATCATAAAGCATATGAACATATTCTTCTAGTACGGTTATTTAGCACTTACTACAGTACTAAATGGGCTTCCCCTGTGGCTCAGCTGGTAAAGAATCTGTCTGCAATGCAGGAGACCTGGGTTCAATCCCTGGGTTGGGAAGATCCCTTGGAGATCCCTTGGAAGATCCCTTGGAGAAGGGAAAGGTTACCCACTCCAGTATTCTGGCCTGGAGAATTCCATGGACTACATAGTCCATGGGGTCATAAAGAGTCAAACACTGAGCAACTTTTACTTTCACTTTTCACTTTCACAGTACCAAATGGGCTTCCCTGGTGGCTCAGATGGTAAAGAATCTGCCTGCAATGCAGGAAACCCAGGTTTGATCCCTGGGTCAAGAAGATCCCCTGGAGAAGGGAATGGCCACCCACTCCATTATTCTTGCCTGGAAAATCCCAGGGACAAAGGAGCCTGGTGGGCATAGTCCATGGGGTTGCAGAGTCGGACACAACTGAGTAACTAAGCATGGCACAGCACAGCACCGACAGGGTGTCAGCCTGCTTCTCTGACAAGAATTTCAGAGGTAGAACTAGTCTAAATTGGTAGAAAGATACACTCTGGATTTGGGGGAAAGTAAGGAAAAGGAATAAGAAAAACAACCGCCTCTCATCAGTAGGAAAGTCTTCAAAAGAACCCCTCTTGGCTCGAAGTGAAGTGAAGTGAAGTCACTCAGTCGTGTCCAACTCTTTGCGACCCCATGGACTGTAGCCCACCAGGCTCCTCCGTCCATGGGATTCTCCAGGCAAGAGTACTGGAGTGAAAGAGCACATTATTAGGAGCTGGGAAAGGAGCTAGAAGGGGACAGTTGTCCTTGATTGCTAACAAATAAATGATGGGACTCATTTTATTGTCTGTGCCCTTCAGTTCCAAAAGGTGAACATACTTTTCTTCTGATATGCAATGAAGTTGAGTTAATCTCAAAGGATCCCACCCCACAGCTGCCTTTGCATTTGAAAGAAACAAAAAATCATGAACCATGGATGTCAATAAGCGGAGGGTGGCAAAAGGAAAAGGAATTGAAGTCAAGTACCATAAAGAAACAGTGCCCATTTGTGTAACCTGTGATTAAGGTGCTATTCATCATCCAAGATTAAAGGAAGTTTATTACATTGAGTAGATGCAAAAGAACTTCAGGAATTGAAGCTACCAGTTCCTTCCAAGGAAAGACAAAGGTGCATTTTATCACCGCTATCACTGCTTCATTCTTTTATCTGACAGGAAAAATTGATCCACTGGATCCACAAGTTCAAAGATTTGTTTTTGATGCAATGATATGTTTCTTAGGTTAGCTTTGTCATTTGGTTTATATTCACATTAATAAGACCATCAGTTCAGTTTGGTCGCTTAGTTGTGTCCGACTGTTTGTGACCCTGTGGACTGCAGCATGCCAGGCTTCCCTGTCCATCACCAATAAGACCATGGTAACCGATTTTTATCTTTTCCATAGATTGCATTTGGATAATCATTCTGTGACAGAGTAAAAATAATAATAATGATTGACATATGACAGACCAATAAACCTCCAAATACTGCAGCTTCTTCACTTATTAAAATTAGCCTGTTAAAATTTAAGTATCTGGGAAAGAGAATAGCTGATTCATTGTTTAAATGAAATATACAGTCAAGAAATAGTAATTTTTTTAAAAAAGGATTATTTTATATTAGTAGTCCATTTTTTCCCATGGCAAATATTTTTAAATTAACAAGACTGGAAGCCAGAGTCAGGATGTAGTGAGGATCAGAGTCAGGCCACAGAGAGCTAACGAATCAGGATGTAGTGAGGACCAGAGTCAGGCCCTAGAGAGGAAAAGAGTTAGAATGTAGTTTGGTAAAGTCAGGACATTGGTGCTCTGAGACAATTCAGAGGGATAGGGTGAGGAGGGAGGTGGGAGGGGTTTCAGAATGGGGGGACACATGTATAACTGTGGCTGATTCATGTTGATGTATGGCAAAAACCATCACAATATTATACAGTAATTTTCTTCCAATTAAAATAATTTTTTTAAAAGTCAGGACATACAGCACAGTAGAGTTAAAATATGTCTACACAGTTATCACAAAGAACTGATTTACTCCAGGATATATAAGGATGTCAAAAAGCTGAATTCTCTATGGATGCTGAGTTGGTGCTACTGGGTAAAACTCACACTGACCAACCTAGCTGCTGCTGCTGCTAAGTCGCTTCAGTCGTGTCTGACTCTGTGCGACCTCATAGACGGCAGTCCCTGGGATTCTCCAGGTAAGAACACTGGAGTGGGTTGCCATTTCCTTCTCCAACCTAGACAGCATATTAAAAAGCAGAGACATTACTTTGTCAACAAAGGTCCATCTAGTCAAGGCTATGGTTCTTCCAGTAGTCATGTATGGATGTGAGAGTTGGACTATAAAGAAAGCTGAGTGCTGAAGAATTGATGCTTTTGAACTGTGGTGTTGGAGAAGACTCTTGAGAGTCCCTTGGACTGCAAGAAGAGCCAACCAGTCCATCCTAAAAGAGATCAGTCCTGAGTGTTCCTTGGAAGGACTGATGTTGCAGCTGAAACTCCAATACTTTGGCCACCTGATGTGAAGCGCTGACTCATTTGAAAAGACCCTGATGTTGGGAAAGATTGAAGGCAGGAAGAGAAGGGGATGACCGAGGATGAGATGGCTGGATGGCATCACGGACTCGATGGACGTGAGTCTGAGTGAACTCCGGGAGATGGTGATGGACAGGGAGGCCTGGCGTGCTGTGGTCCATGGGGTTGCAAAGAGTCAGACAAGACTGAGCGATTGAACTGAACTGAACTGAGGATATTTAGAAAGTGGAATGGTGGGCTATGGCATCCTCTGGCCATAGTTACAAAGATCAGGTGGTAGTGCTTTGGATTGGTCTAGAACTGTGTAGTAGTTACGTCAACCAGCTTTTCCTAGAAAGGCAAAAGCTAGGGTGCAAACAGAGCCAAAGCTCTGAGCATCAACCACAGGATGCAGAATACCTGAGAAGCCTTTGTTAATAGCTCTCATTCTGAATAATCATCTCTTTAAAATAGGTAATAAAGGAACTTAGTGTTTAAATAAAATTCAAGCCATACAAGATGATATATACACACATATACAAGCATGTGTATAGACCCCTCTCACACGCACACAAATGCACAGAGAGTTAGGTTTGCCTCTAACTACTGTCCTCCAGTCATCCAGTTCTCCTCAGATGTGTTCGCAATTTCTTGTGTACCCTTACTGTGATGGCCTGTGCCGTGTTTCATCACTTTTAAATTTGGTAATTCTGCTATACATGGGATTTTTGACAAGTTTTCCACCTGCTGTGAAACGATATCTGAAGACTATGTTTCTAAACTGAGAGCAAAAGGAAAAGGAAGCACAATAGACAGATGAGCTCTAGTGTCACAAGGATCAAAGGACACTGGGGAAAAGAGGCATGAAAGAAAGGTGAATCTACTATGCTATTTGGAAGAATAATTTTTCCCCTCTTTAACAATAATTTAATTAGGAAAAACAAGACTTCAGAGTCAGAGAGTCTGATAAAGTTCTGGCTATATCACTGTCTAGCAGTGTAACAGTCATTACTTAATCTCTCTGAGCTTTGTTTTCCGAAATAAAAGATACAGATAATGTTAGCTAACTCCTGCACAGAGTTGTGAGTTACCTGGCACTTAGAAAAAAATAAGTGGCAACTATTATTATTTTCTTAGGCATTATTTAAAGGAAATGTATTTTAATTCTGCTTCTTTCCTCTGGTCCCACCTCAGTATTTATTTATAGGTTAACTGATATATAATTGGCATATGCTGCTACTGCTAACTCACTTCAGTCGTGTCCGACTCTGTGCAACCCCATAGACGGCAGCCCACCAGGCTCCCCCGAGCCTGGGATTCTCAAGGCAAGAACACTGGAGTGGGCTGCCATTTCCTTCTCCAATGCATGAAAGTGAAAAGTGAAAGTGAAGTCGCTCAGTCGTGTCCGACCCTTAGCGACCCCATGGACTGCAGCCTACCAGGCTCCTCCATCCATGGGATTTTCCAGGCAAGAGTACTGGAGTGGGTGCCATTGCCTTCTCCGTAATTGGCATATAGTCACCTCAATATTTGTTAATAATGTATCTAAGGATTTAAAACAGCTTCCTTCCCAGGAAAATAAAATTTTCTTCTAGATAAATTCTATCGAATTAGCAAATACCAAGCTGAAGGCTAAGCTCTAAGATAACTGCTCAAGCATATTCTAGGGTCTACGGCAGATATATATACCCTGCTGGTCTGAAGGACATCAGAGGATTGAGACTCATCACTGTAAAAAGATCTTTTGTTTTTGTCCGTTGCTCAGTCGTGTCCAACTCTGTGACGTGATGGACTGTAGGATACCAGCTTCACTGTCTTTCACCCTCTCCCAATGTTTGCTCAAACTCACGTCTGTTGAGTTGGTGATGCCATCCAACCATCTCGTCCTCTGTCGTCCCTTCTCCTCCTGCCTTCTATCTTTCCCAGCATCGAGGTCTTTTCCAGTGAGTCAGCTCTTCGCATCAGGTGGCTAAAGTATTGGAGCTTCAGCATCAGTCTTTCCAATGAATATTCAGGATTGACTTTCTTTAGGATTGACTGGTTTGATCTCCTCCAGTCCAGAGAACTTGGAAGTACCTATTTCTGTTTTTTTCCCTTTTGACCACACTGGAGATCATGGAATCTGAGTTCCTTGACCAGGGATCAAACACAGGCCCTTGGCAGTGAAAGTGCAGAGTCCTAACCACTGGACCTCCAGAGAATTCCAGAATTATATGTTTCTTATATGTTACATTTAGTCTGCTTTCCCCTCTACACTTAAAACAAAAGTCTATGTTATAAAATCCTGACAATCTGTCTACCTACATGCCCATCTGTATCTGTATAATATATGTGTGTGTATGTGTATGTGTGTGGGGCTTCCCTGGTGGCTCAGAGGTTAAAGCGTCTGCCTCCAATGTGGGAGACCCAGGTTCGATCCCTGGGTCGGGAAGATCCCCTGGAGAAGGAAATGGCAATTCACTCCAGTATTCTTGCCTGGAGAATCCCATAGACGGAGAAGCCTACTAGGTCACAGTCCACGGGGTCACAAAGAGTCAGACACGACTAAGCGACCAGTACCAATGTGTATGTGTGTATATGTGTGTGGGTTAAGAGATATAATGCTGGTTTTATAAGTAACATTTATATTTGACAAAAAAGTAACAAAAATGAAAAAGTCAACAGTAAATTGGACATTGGATAGGGTATTTTTCTAGTAAAAATATAAACCTGTATTTTAAAATAATCTTTAGGCCAAGATATGTGCAGAAATATCCACTGAAGCATTGTCTATCATAAAAATGAAGAATAAAAGTTAACCATCAATTTAAACAAATGATTTAAGAAATTAGGTCTAGTCATTAAAATGGAATACTATACAACCATTAAAAAGAATGAAGTAGATCTATATGTGCTGATATGGCATGATCTCTATGGTATACTGAAGAATAAAAACCATGTTCAGAAGAGTATATTACCATTTCTATTTAGAATATGTATATTTATATGCACTCACATCTATTTGTATACACACACACACACGTCTAAGCTTGTACTTGTAAAGAAAATGTTGAGTGCATTTCTGGAAATTGTTAACAATAGCAACATCTGGAGAGAAATTGTGGGTCTAGGATGAGAGGAAAAAGTTTTTTATTGTATATATGTGATTAATTTGTTTACCAGGAGCTGACTGTGGCTCAGATCATTGACTCCTTATTACCAAATTCAGACTTAAATTGAAGAAAGTAGGGAAAACCGCTAGACCATTCAGGTATGACCTAAGTCAAATCCCTTATGATTATACAGTAGAAGTGAGAAATAGATTTAAGGGCCTAGATCTGATAGATAGAGTGCCTGATGAACTATGGAATGAGGTTGGTGACATTGTACAGGAGACAGGGATCAAGACCATCCCCATGGAAAAGAAATGCAAAAAAGCAAAATGGCTGTCTGGAGAAGCCTTACAAATAGCACTGAAAAGAAGAGAGGCGAAAAGCAAAGGAGAAAAGAAAAGATATAAGCATCTGAATGCAGAGTTCCAAAGAATAGCAAGAAGAGATAAGAAAGCCTTCTTCAGCAATCAATGCAAAGA